>BGPT01003081.1:0-53002 GCA_003297045.1 Symbiodinium sp. clade C Y103 | reverse complement strand
TTATGACTTTTTATGACTTTTTATGACTTTTGTGATATGGTGATTTTGAAAGCTCATCTACACCCCACATGATCTGTACCCCAAGTAGATTCCACTGATATATATATATATAGACATACATATTTGACTAGATCATACTAGATCTGTTATGATCTGTTGATGATTACAGGTGACATCCACCCCGAAATCCACCGTTCTGAACGACACCTCCACAGGTGGATTCTTACGGATCTTCGACGCGGAACCAGCAGCTGCGGGGTGTAGGATAGGATGAATAAATGGATGGGTAGGGTAATACAAAATGCCAGTTGTGGCTGGGAATAATCTCAGTTTTTGATGGATTTTCCTCAGTTGTTGAACAATTTCTCATGGATTTTTGAATGTATCGTCTCACAACATGTTTTGAATCTCGGTTGTGGTTGGGATAAATCCAAAGAAATCCCAGTTGAGGTTCATCTTGACGAAGTCAAGTGATTTCATGGAAGCAAACACTGGGGGAAACTAAACGGCTAAGCTTGCGCAAGCTTAGCTACTATCCATGGATCCAGCCACTATTTACAAAAATTGCCAGCAGAAGAACTGTCAATTAGATGTCAATGGAGTTACTAACCATGGAACCTGACGTGACTGTATCCTTGGTATTCTATGGGTAGTGACCTGGTTGCAACAGCTTGACAAATTCCAGTCATGTTTGGCATTCTATCCCAGTGGCGACCCCTGGATCTTAAGTCAGTTTTCTTGTGAAGAAATGATGTACCCTTTTACAAATATCCCAAAATTTCAGAAAAACATCATTTCCCAATATTCATAGATGCACACACATTCTGCAATCCTTTTATCAAATCTCCCAATTTCCCCTGTTACGAATCAATTCACCCCCACAGGGATGCCGCTGGACTTTCCTTTTTCACCCTACGCTCCACAGCGTCCAGCGGAGGAAATGCCTTGCATGACCTGACGACCACGCTCTTCATGAACTGGTTGATTCAACCAGTAGAATCTGTAGGATGTAATGGGGATATGATGGGTACCCTCTGGTAAACTAACAGTTTGCTATTGAAAATGGCCATAGAAATAGTGGATTTTCCCATGAAAAATGGTGATTTTCCATAGTTATGTAACAGTTTCCAATCATCAATAATATACTGCTTGCGGTTGGTGGTTGAGCCACCCCCATGAAATATATAACATATGTGTAATGTGTAAATGAAACCACAAGCCAGTCGTGATGATCTAAGGGAACGTCTGCACCCAAGCCATGACTTTCATCAAAACACAAATTGTGTTTACCATATTATATTTGCTTTTTGCCACTCCAATGAAGGTGGCACATGATGCATAGAACCAGTTGCTGACAGAGAGCATTCACCAGCATTGTACCAGTACCATTTGTGTCATTGCTTTGCGCATTCAATGCACGACGATGAGCCAAATTTACACTAAGAAGCACAACAAGTCCAAACAGCAAAAAGAACACAAAATAAAACCGACGGAAATGCAGTAGTCCAATATTGGTTTCTTCCAACCAGCAATGTTGTTCAAGTGGCCTCTGGTAATTTCACATGGCAAAGGAATCCCATTGCCATCTCAGATTCCCATTCCGGGATTCCCACCACGTCACAACTTGCCTGTGTCTACGCAGTGCACCGTTTCGACGCGTCGCTGACTTGGAAGGAGGCACAAAAGACCTGACACGAAACGGGGACAAAACGATGGGTATTTGCGGGAAAAGGGGGGCCATCAAAAGTACAACATTTCCCTTTTTCGATTGCACAAACGGTTCATGAACCAATTGGGAAGAAAAAGATGCAGGAAAATTGGTTCAAAATTGGGATATACACAGTGTATATAGGCATGGAGTGCTTGTGTTTCACTGAAAATTGAGGTTCGAGCTGGCTTAAGCATCAATAGGATGGTTTTTACCAGCCAAAAAGTATTCATTCACCAAAGTTTGGCTGCGCCAAGAATGGTTTCCTGTGGTCATCCAACTTAGCAATGGAAAATCCTCGATTCACAAATGATTTACCCTCTGGTTATTTAACATAGCCATGGAAAACCACCATTTTCAATAGGTAAATCACCATAAATCATCTACAAATGGGCCATTTTCCATGGCTATGTTAAATAACCAGAGGGTACCTATCAATCATCACGATTTCTATAGATTTCCATTTGTAGATCAGGGCGACGGCAACTGGTTCGCAAGCACAATCTAAACACAGAAAAATCGGAGATAAAGAAACTGTTGTTCCACACTAATGAAGATATTGACCATATCATCTGGCAAGGGATGTTTTTTTTAATGGTCCAGCTTTAGCTATCCAGCCATTTCATTTTTATGGTTTCATCCTTGTTCATCTGCTTTTTTGGGTAGTGCAACCTTGCACTTTAAATCGCTATATCATGACATTTTCTCTTGGTAGAATGTAAGTGTTCATTTCGGCTTGAAAGAAAAACGTCTATTCGACAAAAAACGCTTGGGTTGTCCGGATATAGGATTCCCTCCAGTGAATTCACATAGATATGGAAACTCATTGGTCCTTCCGGACAGGAAACAACTATAGAGTTCCATTGAATTTTCTTAGTTTACTGAAAGGCTTCCCTATTCCATTCGAAAGGGTGCCATGGTCTACAATGATCCCGGAATCCTCAATGCGAATCCACAGTAAATGGGTACGTTAACCCATATCCATGGAATTATGACCATCATGATGATAGTGGGTTGATCTAATCCAACTTTTGATGATCGCCTGGTTCAATCTATATCCCATTATTTCCCCATCGTATGTCCTCATAGGGTCATTAGATCCCATTTTATTCACAGTATAGGCGACATCTACCTTGATTTTGTGTGGCAGGCGTGGCACTTACGGCACTGGGTTGGCTCTGGTGACGGCTTTGGTCGCGCTTGGTCGCCTGTGGCGCCGCGCCTCTTTTGCATGGCAGGCGTGGCACTTGGCGACATCTGCCTTCGTTTTGTGTGGCAGGCGTGGCACTTGGCGACATCTGCCTTGGTTTTGTGTGGCAGGCGTGGCACTTACGGCACTGGGTTGTGGCGACATCTGCTTTGGTTTTGTGTGGCAGGCGTGGCACTTACGGCACTGGTTGGCCGCGCTTGGTCGCCTGTGGCGCCACGCCTCCTCATCAAATCCCATGAAATTCCCAGTATGTCAATCCCAGTAATATCATAAAATCACAATATATAAATACCATCTAAATACCATCTCAATCCCATATCAATCCCCTTCAAAAATCACTGCTTTCTGGAGCCCAGCCTCCTCCGAGGATTTGTTTGCCAAGCCAGCGTGCTGCCTCAAAAGAAGTGGGTCCTAAGTGGGTCCTAATATTGCAGAGCCACAAGATCACCAAAATGTCACCAACATTTGTCTCCTTTTAGGCATGAATCTTGGGGGGAATTCCCAAGTAAAATAGATTCACATCTGTCTGGACTGCCCAAAATGTATATGCAAGATAGGCTTCCAATCCGAATCCGAGCCATGTACCCAGCCAACTGGGTACCAACCGGCGGTTCCAATTTACGTTGAATGATCCAATCATTCAGCCCCAATCATCCACTTGACATTGATTTCCATTGATAAGTGTGATTTGAACGATTGGATTCTGGTCAATAAGTATCATGGGATACAAATTGTTTTTCCATGATCATCCCAACAACAAACATAGAACCTGCCAAATAGGGAGTTGGAAGCCTACTTTCATCAAAACAGCAGCTGTTCTCAGAATCTATGTTAATACTGGTTGCTGCAAACACCCCAGCTACACTTGGAGAAAATTGAGCTAGATAATAAAGAGGTAACATTACCCATGTTCTAATGAGAACTTGTAACAATATATGTGTACTATCCTGTACTGGGTTGGAGCAATAGAATTGAGCACTTTCCTGGTTGGTTGAGAACGGGATTCCCACATCACAATGGATTATGATAAAATCCCCAACATATGAAGGATAGAATAGCCCCACCAAAAAAGATGTCAACCAACGGAGATGGTCAATGGGACATGGGTTTGTTGGATAGGGTACCCCTAGAGCCCTTGGTTAAACGGTTGCAGCAACCATAATTATCACCACATGAAAGGCCATTTGGGGGTATACCCTCAGGCAATCTACAAGAACTTGCGGAAAATCACCTGTTTTAAGAGGTACACCATCCAAAAATGGGCCATTTTCCATATGTGTGGTAGATTACCATAGGGTATACGCCATTTCCATTTCCAGACCCATCTCCATTTCGCTCCGCCCAACGTTCAACGCCTCTGTCTTCGGACGGCTGCCGAGAAGATGGAGTTGGAGGAACCGATGAAGTACCTCCGGGGGATCTTCCGGGATTCGGAAAGCCTCCGGGAAAGGTGGGTAAATTACAAGATATTCCATGATATGTTGTAAAAAAACAAAGGATAGCAATATTTGGGGTAAACCATGATAAGTTTTAAATCATCAAGTGGTTGAAGAGTCCTCAGAAATAGATAGCATCATATAGTCGGGGGGCTGAGCAGTTTCCTGATTGTTTGTTACCTAGCTATGGAAGCCATGGCCTTTTTCGTTGAATCTACGTGGCAATACAAGAAACGCCCTTGAGTGGAAAATCATCCAGGGAGAGAGAGAAAGAGAGAGAGAGAGACAGAGACAGAGAAAGAGAGAGAGAGAGAGGGAGAGGCGGAAACCAGCGTAGCCAGAACAGCTGTCCCCGTTTTCTTCCCCGTTTTCTTCCCCGTTTTCTGGCAATGACAAAGCGCAGCGCAGCCGGCAGGCAAGCAGAACCCCAATGGCGTGCTGCCCCTCCCCGCGTCTGTCAATATGCTGTTCTTGGTCTGCTTTCGTCTGTCCTTCACAAAAACGCCAAAAAACAAATTAGCGGACGCCGGTAAACAGCAAACGGGCCGAAAAGCAGAAACAAATTAGTGGACACCGCTAATTCCAAAATGGCGTGCTGTCCTCTCGAGTCTGTCAGTATGCTTTTCTTGGTCTGCTTTCATCTGTTACGCAACAACACCAAAAAACAAATTAGCGGACGCCGGAAAACAGCAAACGGGCTGAAAGGCAGAGACAAATTAGCGGACGCCGCTAATTCTAAACTGGTTTGCTATCTTGCACGACCTCTCCTGTCCGGTATTCTTTTCTGGTGTGGGAGTATCTATATAATTCATATATACATATAGTACACAACTAAAACTAACTAAGAATGGTCTAAGAATTGGAGGGACCCTCGACCTATTGTGGTGGAAATTTCCTCGTATTTCAAAATATGAATTTGAAGGACTCTGGGCTTGAAGCTTTCGGATTCTTAACCAACTCTCTGGCTGTATCTAAGGTGAGTACCTTTTTACGGCCATGGTTGATTACCGGAGATTCCAAGTTAAAAAATATGTGTTATACCAACCCGAGCTGTACAGTACCCCAAATTGCCATCCTTTTTGGCAACCCACTTGTTGAGGGAAGTCAGTCCGCCGTTGGAACGCTATCCACGAACCACCATTAGCTGGGGGTTGAGCTGGTCATTGCATGGCTTGAACAACATCGCAACTTGGAATACTTGTGAGTGCTGCCATGTGCTGCCAAATATATACATATATATAAATACTATATATATATATATGATATATATATATATGATAGATATATATATGTATATGTATATGATATATATATATATATATGACATATATAAATTATATATATACGATATATATATATATATACAATATATAAAATATATATATATATAAATGATATATATATATATATTTAAAAAAAAATGATATATATATATATATATATGATGTATATAAAAATATATATATATATATGTATATATATATATATGATATATAAATATGATATATATGTATATGATTTATATGTATATGATTTATATATATATGAAATAAATCTGATATATATATATATATATCAAATATATATATATATAACATATATATATATATGATATATATAACATATATATATATATATGATATATATATATATATAAATACTATATATATACGATATATGTGTATATAATTTGATATATATATATATGACATATATGTATATATATGATATATATATATATAATATATATATATCATATGTCATATATATATATATATATCATGTTTGTATATATATGACGCTGGCACACCAGCACATTCGAAAACTTGTGGAAGTTGCCAATTGGTCCATGGCATATAGAACCTAGAGCAAAGATGCAATAGTGCACATCCAAATGAAATATTGAACTGAGTTCCCAGCAATGGCGGAACGTCCTGCGGCAAGATGTTCTCCTTCGACGCAACAAAGATGCATTGCAAAACGATATGATGCTTCAACTTTCATCTCTTTCTGTGCCTTCTTGTCAATGATGTAAAACCCAAACTTGCCATCCATGTAGCTGACGACCGCCTTTATGCGCAGACAAATCTATAACTTCTAAGATCTCTTGTTTCATGAAACCAATGCCTTCATAGTTGTGCCACAGCAAGGGCATGCCAGGCACGGAAGAGGCAGCGACGACCTGTCAGCTTCAAATGATCTCTATAACATACATAATTGAAATATAACTGATATTTAAGCCCTCGACGTAAGTTGGCAAGACATAAGTACCTGAAAGGGCTTTCAATAGCGAGATTCAATAATGTGCACACATCATGTCAAGCGAACCTCCTCGACGGGCATGTTCAAATCAAAAACATGGGTTTGAGCCCAAACGACTGCGGAAATCATATATATATATATCATAATGGTTTAAACAGAATTAAAACACCAGCCTGATGCGTTGCACCGCTTGGACAAACGCCAACATTATGTAAGCCCAATACAAGCTGCTTGATGAAAGATAAAAAATATGGTCATGGCCTGAACATCAAGCGTACACCAACGTTCATCATTCAATGAGGCTCTTTTTTCAACAAAGAAAATCGTGTGACCAGATCGTGTGTGACACAACGGCTAATGCCAGATCACCATCTAACTAAAAATCACATTATCATCAGCAGGCGTGTGGTTTTGCCATCAGATTCACGTAGATGTGGTACTGTTTGTCATCCGACAGCGGTTTCAAAAAACGGTAGGTGGGAAGAACCTCTCTCTCTAGACCATGCGAGCTTTCCACCATCACAATTTGGCTGTAGTCTTGACAGTTTGGCCTGTACAATGAACGCCACTTCACAAAGATGCGATGCTGCACATCTGAAGCCAAATCCTCTGCTAAATACACATAGGTCCCACTTTGACATCTTCTTCGCCGCAGACTTGGACAACATATTTCATGCGCCCCAATGACTTGTCTTTAATCTTCTGACGCAGGTTCAGTGGGGACGGCGCGCTCACGCCCGCTGCTTCTAGAAATTTATTTCCTCTTGTAAGCGCGCGTCTCTTGTTCCAATGCCCCAGGCGCTGCTTCTAGAAAGTTACAAACGTTGCTCTTAAAGGCTGCTATAAGTGCAGGGCAAAGCACGCATCCAAACTTCCTCGTCCAAAGTTTTGAGTTAAATGGAGCACAACGCTCCACACACCGAGCAAAACATGCGCAATGATGTCGCCTTCATCAATTGGCTCGCTGCCCAATGTCTTTTCTTTTGACGCAGGTTCAGTGGGGACGGCGCGCTCACGCCCGCTGCTTCTAGAAATTTATTTCCTCTTGTAAGCGCGCGTCTCTTGTTCCAATGCCCCAGGCACTGCTTCTAGAAAGTTACAAACGTTGCTTTTAAAGGTTGCTAAGTGCAGGGCAAAGCGCGCATTCAAACTTCCTCGGCCAAGGTTTTGAGTTAAATGGAGCACAACGCACCACACACCGAGCAAAACATACGCAATGATATGGCCTTCATCAATTGGCTCGCTGCCCAATGTCTTTAAGCTTTTGACGTAGGTTCAGTGGGGACGGCGCGCTCACGCCCGCTGCTTCTAGAAATTTATTTCCTATTGTAAGCGCGCGTCTCTTGTTCCAATGCCCCAGGCGCTGCTTCTAGAAAGTTACAAACGTTGCTTTTCCTACGCTGTGTTTTGTGGGAAGGAGAGGAGCGCAGGGACGCGAGGGGTATACGCGTAAACTGAAGCAAGGGAAATCAAACTGTGCCCAAACACCAAATCCCAAAGGACCTAAAACTGTAAAACATCGAAATCACAAATCGCCACATGAAATGAGTTGACAACCGTCGACATGTAAAACTGAATGGCACCTGCAATTCACTCGCACTCTTTTTCAAGACAAGGATGGACGGTGCCACATCATTCGATCTGCCCAAGATGTACCATCGTACAAAGTCTCCAGCAGAAAGTTGTGCTCTGCATCTGTATTGACATATATCTTAAAGTTCCATTCAGCCAGAGTCTGTAGAGAAAGGTTGATTCCACCCCGACAGATCGCATGTGGTAGGCTTGAGAGTTATCATTTGGGCTAGAAAAATTATGTGATGTTTTTTTATTTTTACGATTTCGATATGATTTTGTTATGGTTTCGTTATGGTTTTGGTATGGTAAAAAAAATGGTTTTCTTATGCTCTGAAACTGTCTCTTCAAATAGAGATGATTTTCAATATGGTTTTTCTATGGTTCGAAACTGCTTCCATACTGCAAAAATGTTCAATTTCAAACAGATAGCATGAACCAAAAAAATATCAACAATACTTCATTTACAAAAATCGGCTACTTTTTCCATCATTTATCAAATTACCAAAAAATCAAACTGGGTTGCTTCCAAATCTGATATCTGGACTTGCTTCAAAGATTCTGGTAGGTGTGGGTCTGACGCTTTGAAACTCTTTCCTATTTCACACAAATTCCCGTAGCTTTCACTTCACGTAGAATAGAGGGCTTCTTCTACCGGGCATGTGTCATGACATTGCTTCCGTGACGGATATTAACCTAACGTTTGCTGTGGCAATCTGGTGCCCTCTATTCTACTTTCTTGACATGCATTCTGGCATAATATCCGGTATTTAGCTTGAGCTGATGCATTTTCATTTCCAATTTTTTTTCATTGTTCAAATTTCAACCAAAATACAACCACTCACTCTATCTGTCGCCGAAATGCTTGCATTTGTTCGGCACTTTCTCCTATCTGACATGCCCTAGTTGGGAAATGAAATCGACCNCTCACTCTATCTGTCGCCGAAATGCTTGCATTTGTTCGGCACTTTCTCCTATCTGACATGCCCTAGTTGGGAAATGAAATCGACCAACGGGCTTGTTTCAGGGCCCCGCGTCGCACATTGTAGAAACTAAGCGCCCGTCCGAAGTCTTGTACGATTGCGTAGTGTGCACTCAAGAAATTTCAGAGCGTAACCTCGAAACTGGCAGAGACACTGGCTCATCCCAGTGGTGGGTGCGACTTCCATCAAAAGGTTCCCAAGACAGGTGCAAAGCTTGAAACTTCAACCATAACAAAATCATATCAAAATCATATCGAAATCATAAAATCAATCATAACAAAATCGTATCAAAATCATAAAAAAAAGAAGAGGAGCACAAACATCAGGCAGCGCACAAGCAACATTCCCACAATTCAGACAGCTCCCTATTCAATTCTGGTCTGTGCTTTCATTCCACATACGCTTGCCATAACACTAACACTCACCTCCAACCATACCATCCCATACCGTATTCATGGTTTCTTGAAAGCCTGCAGCACACACCAGAGCTTGAATATTTTTGCATTCGTAACATCCTTAAGGGTACACCAGTCCTCAGGATTCAAATGCGCTTGACAAAACATTCACCTCTAACCACATGCCCCACAAGAATCAATAATCTTCAACCCATAATTTGAACCCTTTAACATTCATGAGTCCATTTTGTAACTGCAATACAACCGCCTGATTAACACGACCAGCCCTGGCGTTCTCTCGTATCCCCTGTTCTCGCCACGGCACAACGCGAGGGGGCGAGTCGACGAAGAGTTCGACGACGAGCTCGAGGAAGAGCTCGACGACGAGCTTGTGGACGCCGCCTGCCAAAAACATCGTACGAAAGTAGTTCCAATCAAAACCCATCAACCCTCATGCTTTTCATTGCGATTGCCAATACATATCTACTTTATGGAAAAGTTATGTTTTACAGACATCCGCACACACACTGTGTGTCCATGACATCTGTGTGTTCAATCCATATGACATCGCTGTACTTCATTTCTTAGTGCCGGCAATTCCAAATCCTGCCTTGCCCTTGCCCCTCTTAGCTGCAAGGCCGCGAGACCCTGAGCTCGCCTTGGGCGCTACCTTTCAAAAACCATCAAAAACCGATAAGAAAACAATTTCGCTCTCTCCAACACAACCAGAAATATTTGACACGCGTCAGTAATTTTTACAATCAACAAATCATCACCCCGCCAAGCATTCTGTTCCACTTACCCCTGTCACACAAATCAAGGGCAAAAAAACCGCTTGCTACTGCCTTGCGCTTGCCCAAGCGACGTCCCTGCGTGCCGCGTCTTCTGCTCGAACGTTGGATCCAAGAGTCAATAAGGAAGCCACTTATCTTTCTCCGCCTAAACTACACATTGTCCATATACGTCGGCAATGTTTACAATCAGCGACTCATAACTCACCTGGAATTTTGTTCCTCGTGCATCTATCAAACAAACACCATTAGCCCCAACTCGCTCCGATTCTCATGCTCCGAGGCCCGGCCCAGCCAGGCCTCCCCCGCACCACAGGTGAAACCACGACCCGTCCGCCCTCATGACCTTGTCCCCCGTCTGTGGCGGGGGACTGGCCTTCGGACGGGACCTACGGGAGGGGGGGTTCAGGTTCGAAGTGAAAAATCATTCCCAAACAGGGGGCCCCGAAACCAGTTCGGCGTGAAAATCACGCGAGCTGCATCCAGTCTCCCGGCAATACATAGCTAAAGCTAATCCAACTCCAGCTAGCAAGCTAGCTTTCGTGATTTGGATGGGATTAAATGCTCATTTAAACGGGATGTTCGATAAATGTTGCAGGATTGTCCCATAGTTTTCCCATAATTATATATCCCATACTTGTACCATAATTTTCCCGTAAGTTTCCCAAGAAAAACGTAACTTTCAAACTTTTAAACGGCCAATTATAGCTTATTTCCCTAGTTGCCAGGTCCACACCTCCCCCGCCTGCTTCCAGGGTGGGATTTTCCAAGGCCAAGCGCGCGACGCCGCGGAGACCGGAGTTAGAGCCCCGGCACAGCTGGCTGCGGAGGGCACGCCACGCCATGGTAGAGAGGTCATGATACCGAGAATACGTAGTGGAAGAAGTGATTGATATGGTGGTTGATATGGTTTTTGAAGTGATCATTGACATTGTTCTTGAAATCGATTTTGAACTGGTTTTTGAAATGGTTTTGTAAATGGTTTTTGCACTGGCTGACTATCTAGAAGAAAGAGTAGGGGTTGAAGCGTGAGAAGTGGCAATGTCCTTTCATGCATTCGCCGCGCATCGTTTTCTTTTCTCGGAGAAATCTTCAGATGACCCACCAAAATGATTGTTTCATGGTCATAATTGTGTGGATCACCCACTGTGCATATGGTTGGCATCACAGGACCTGATGATTTGTGTCGGCATCGAGGCGTGTTTCAGCTGAAGCTACAGGACCATGGAGCCATAGTGGCAGCCGGTTTCTTTACCTCTGATTTCTCAGATGGAAGCTTTGAAAGCAGCTGCAAGATGATTGTAGGCTACATTCCTGAGAGAATATTTCAGGAATCTTGAATTGTTGCTCTTCTTGTCTGTGGGGGCGATAGTGCTTACAAATTCGGCCCATGCACATATGATCACATATGCATCAGAACAACAAGCAAGAGCCAGAACGAAATCATTACATTGGTCAAGGGCGCATGGAATTGAAGACTGGCCTGATTCAACTGGGGCACAACACATCTGATAGCGCAAGAGAAGTTTGGGTGGGAGATACCCCCATCGTTGGCTCAAAAAAACATTCTATACTGACTCCATCATTTGGCGGATTTTGAGGTTTTGGGGAGTGTCCTGGAGCGTTTATGTGTTTGATCTGACCCCAGCCCGACCATAGCATAGTAGATTCTCCCCTGTTCTCCCTCTTTTTCGGAGCTCGGGCGCCAGGTAACTGACCCTCTTCCGATGCTCCGCTGCTCGCCGTTGGGCACCATCCACTGCTTTGCGCTTCTGCTGTTCTGCCAATGCCAAGGGCGGCAGGGCCCTTTGGTCAACCGCCAGGTCATCCAACAGGCGTTTGGCAGAGAGGCGCCCCAGGGCTTGGGTCAAAACCTGCGGAACGGTGACTCGGGACACTGAGCTGGAAGATGTTGGAAGGGCTTCTGGGATTTGAAGGGGTAAAGTTGAGTACCTCAAGACGTTGAACAGCATCTCCCGAAGATGCTGGAACAGAATGATCCATATCATGTTCGAAATATATATTTATATATATATATATAATTATACATAATTGTATGTATATATATATATATATCTCTCTCTCTCTCTCTTTTTTCCAAACACGGTTTGTTAGCAGTCTTCAAGGATGGCAGTTGGCTTCAAAGATCTTCAAAGTGCAACCAGAAATTCAGCTGTTACCATCCCATTCCTCAATGTCATCCATTGCAATGAACCAATTGGAACACTGGAGCCGCACCAAATGTAAGACCCTGAGCAGGACCCATGCAACTCAAGGCCACAACAGCTTGAGGATGGTTGGGTATGGACCAAAACCTCCCCAAAGGGTATAGCTTAGGCTCAGTACTAAAAAAATGACCAGCCACTCAAAGGTCCATTGGTACCCCAGAGTTGACTATACCCAGCCAAGCTGGGCTGCTTCAATTCCAACCCACATGGCCTTCACTGTGATCTGAGTTGGTTGGATGTGATCCGCTAACATCTCTTGCAGGATCAACTCGCATCTAGCAGCTCTTGAGGGACCACTTTGGGCCTGCGAAACCAGGTTGAATCCAATAGAAAAGGACAAATGAGTTCAAGTGAGACGATGAGAAAGGGGAACTACAACCATCTATCACTGTTTTATACACCTCTAACTCAGTAATACCCATAAAATGGGCAGGGCCATCTGGATGTGAAGAGTATATAGTTGTCATAGCAACTCACCATTCGGGTGGATTGTTTGGCCTAGCACAACCCTGGGGATCCACCATCAATGGAGAAACTTGACCTGAGGGAACCTAGTTCCAAACAAAGCATCCATGTCATGGCTGGCAGGCTTCGATGAACCCCAACGGAAACCCAACTATGGATGAAAAATACAACAACAACTACAATCCTGAAGGGCATTACACATGTTCTATCTATCGTCATGTTAGACATTATTAGACCAAAGCCCAATTTACAGCATGTTTTGGTGCTTTCAACTCTTTTTGGTCCCCCCAAGTACTTGGCTTATAAACTCCACCAACTAGTCCGATATCTCATCCATAAACCCGTGCCTCACCCCCCAGGCTCTGGAGCAGCTGGGTGTATTGCAGCACTGATGGTTTCAATCTGAAGTCGTTCATGGCTTGGAACCTTGGCACCACCATGGCCCACCATGGTCCACTGCCCACCATCCACATTGCAGCCACGGGGCCATTGCAACGCTCTCTCATGGTCATTGACTTTGGCAAAGGCTTTGATCCTGAGCCGTTCCAGCAAATGTAAGCCAGGCAAATCAAGCAAATGAAGGTCCCACTATTATCCCACTATTATTGGGAATTTTCATGTTGGCCATTCTAATTCCCTGCCAATGGTGGTATGACTGCCCCTCCAAAGACCGTGGCACACACACACGTATGTATATACCTGGGGATGATAGAGAAGTAACATCTTACCAAAATAGTCATAAATCACGCTTCTATCGGTTTGGGGATTAATATAAATAAAGATATATATATAATTATTTGTATATATATCATGTATTGTTAGTATTACACTATAAAACTCAATCATCCCGGGATCCGCAGTGCCGCAGCTGATGATTTCTCAGCTTGCTGCCAGGCTGCAAGAGTCCAAAGGTGCTGAGATCTGGATTCACCTCACCAGCTGCCGTCTCAACTAGTGACAGGCCCCAGGAAGCAGCTGGGAGCCGATCTTTTTTCAGGTCAGCTGCCTGAGGAAAATGACACCAGGATGAACACGGATGGAAAATCCTGTGGATTCTAAGGGTCATTGTTCATCAGCTGATATCACTATCAGCTGACCATTTTCCATAGCGATGTTGGATGAGAGTTGGTGAGGAAGGCGGCTTATGGCGCCTCTCGTGCCAGCTGCTTGAACGTGTTCTGAGCACCTGCAAGAATCACGGCTGGGGCCAGTTGATGCAGCCCCAGGTATCCAGTGATGACGCAACAACGACCTCTGGAGAGGGCTAGGGGGAATGCCATTAGACACCATTAGACTGATCAGGAATTATTGCCATGTTTGTATCGTGTTTCATGTGGCACATCAAAATCCCGTTTTCAACCGGCGGCAGACTTAAACCCCAGTTTTGTTAGTTTTATGATCTGAGTTTGCCCAAGAATCTGAGTTTCAGTTTCTGGTAAGTTTCCCAGCCAAATTTCCAACAATCCCAAGGGCTGGCGCCAGGTGCCACACCTGAGAGGTCTCCGCTGGCCACTTCTGCTTTGATCTTGGCATTGAAGCTATAGACGTCGGGTTCCAACGTCCTGGCACCCCATCGACCGGTCCCTTGATGCTGACCAGGACCTACCAACTTCCAGCAACTAAGGTGGTGGAAGGCTGGTCCAGCTCAGCGCCGGCATGGGTCAAGAATTCTGGACATCCAAAAAAAAATTGGCTTTATAATTACTTACTGCTGGTGCTTAGTAGGAAATGGGGGAATGGGATGATTATAAATGGTTATTATAGGTCATTCCCCCATTCCCTACTAAGCACCAGTAAGATTATCAATCCTAGAAACTCAATGTGAAAATGATTGTTTCAATGACTCACCTTGTGGGGCCCATACACACCTCATCCCAAGAGGGTTGCTGCTGGCTGCCACCAAGGTGCCTCATCGAGAGCCACTCCTCGCGCATGGCTGACCCTTTATGTGCACATCCGTGTGTATGAGTTTGATGTTTCAGTATAACCATGGATGGAAGTTTGTTTGCACATGTGCAAATGCATACAAATACAATACAACTACAGCTGAAATAAACATATGTAATATGATGTAATATGTATCTGCGTGTGTGAGCGTCAGCGTCGGAAGTCGGAAGTTATTTGAGGTTTCGGCCGAAAGCCAAAGTATGCCAAAGTCACAAAACGGCCTCTGCCCTTGTCTAGGAAAAATATTTCACAAATCCTCCCTAGTATACATCACTGCAAGTCTCCAGGGTAGGAAGGCAACGACCCTGTTTGGGAAGACCAATTTAACCCCGTACTTTCGATCGAATCAAACAGGGCCAAGCATGTGTAGTCATGTGTACGTTATATATATATATATATCTCTCTCTCTCTCTCACTCTCTCTCTCCCTCTCTCCATGTAATTCTATATATGTATATATCTCTAGTTACTTGGTATGTGGTAAACTTATATCCAATCATGGCTGAAACTTGAATCCCCGTCCAATTTCCATCCTATGTCCACTGATTCGCCCCGGCAGTCTTTGGCGACGCTGGCATCCGCGGCTGCAGCATCCGCCAGGATGTTGGTCGCTTGCAGGTCGATGAGGTTTTTAATGGACATCCTGGGTATACGGGCATAACTTAGGCCTTACTTTAGGTAACTTAAATGATGATGTTAAATGAATTTCAATGATACCCCCAGGATTTGAAACCCTCCGATTTATGTGGCCGCTGGGAACTCAGGCCTTGATTTATCTGATTTATGTGGCTAAATGATGTGGAATGGAACCAAGTGTAGTTATAGTGATATCAATAGTACAGAAACCAACTAGGACCACATTTGGCTGACGGATTTCCCATTCAAATGGGTGGTGTTTCCCAACCCAGCGACCCTGCACTCGGTGGAATTAGATGTAGCGGACCCAGGAATGACAAGTGGTTGCGGTTATATAGTGACGGTTTGCGTATGCTCGTGTAATGATGTGTAATCCCTTCCCCCTATTTCTAACCCCCCCAATAGTAAACACCTCGGGTAGTTTCTAGTATTAAGGGGGTATTTAGTATTAGGGGACCCTAATACTAAATTTCGGACCTTAATATTAAAAACCTTTTTTTCGATTTCAAAATCAATTAAATTCCTTTTTAAAACGCAATTAATACGTTGCAAAAAATTGGATTTCGAAGCGGACCCTAATATTAAATTAAAAACCTTAATATTAAAAACTATTTTGTTCGATTTCAAAATCAATTAAATGCATTTTTAAAGTTAAATTAAAACATTGCAAAAAATTGGATTTCGAAGCGGACCCTAATATTAAACACCCTGGGGCTGACTAGTTTTTTTATTAGGAGGTGAAACCCACAAATGATAGCTTTATTTCTAAATTGTTTTCTAAAGGGGATCAATTAAAAGTCAAATTGGCCAACCACAAATTTCCAAAATTGGAGACGGACGCTAGGTTTTTAGTATTTGGGGGGGGGGGGTTAGTAATAGGGGGAAGGGATTAATCTGTGGTTCATAGTCCATAATGTGCAACAGGGGTAACCTTCACTTGGAACTGGGATGAACTGGGTCAGATGATCGAGAAGACGGTGTGATTTTCAATAGTGAGTTCTTGAAATGACTGGCTAGATCTACTGTTGGTATTGACCACATGCCGGGATGCAAATCGAAGCAAAGCAGAAGCATCACAGGTCCATCTGAAAGATATTCAGCCAACTGGGGGTAACGAATGATAAGAAGTCATCAAAGCACCAACTCACATCGACTCAAGGGTCATGTACTAGCTGGCCAAAGGTTCTCGAGAGGCAATTCAAAGGCTGCTGAATGACAATGCTGCTAAGCCGAAATCGGGAGCAAAATCTAAGATATCCAATGTTCGAACGAATCTGGCGACAACGTTGCCTTTCGTATCTCGAAGAGGTATCATCATACTACCAGTACTTTGTCCCAAAGCGTCATGGTGGATCCCATCAATCTGTATATCACATGAACAAATAAAAAGCTTTTCCAACCATTTTGGTCATTCCCTGCCAGGTGAAAATTGGCTTTCCACCGACAGAAAGCTTCGCCATGTTTCGCCTGCTTGGGTCCCCATGGTGTATTCCCCGCCAAGCATCTCCGCGAGCAAATCCCTTACTTCTCCCGCTGACCCTGAAGTCCCGCACGCTGCTTGCAAGAGGGTCTTGTAAGTCACCTGACCGGCGGGTTCGGTTGGGCCATTTGCATCCCGCCCCAAAGACCGTTGGTCAACTTCGGGATGGACAAGGTTGATTTGACACCAAGATTTAGAAATGAACACTGAGATGAAGCTCCCAGTTGGCCAAGGCAACTTTGATCGAAGTCAGCATAACAGATGTTGGGGGAGGTTGGGAGGCCATCTGACTCGCAAGTCATAGCTCTGGGTCGAATGTCCTGCGGTTTGATGCATAATATAACTTGGGAATACTTGGGATGCATTCACTTCCACGTGGCCAAGTGGCCAAGTGGAAAAGCTGCTTAAGCTAGTTGAACCGGTGGCTGTGAAACTATCCAAGATGAGAGCTCATGATAATTCTCAACAGTTCTTAGTGGACTCAAAGATGGTAAATATTGGCTGGTCACTCTCTACTGTCTTTGCAGTAACCCCATCGCAACTCCGTCTCACAATGTGAAGTCAAGCACAAACAGAACGACTGCAAATCTAAGCCCAGACCTCATTAGGCTCAACTGCATCTCTGGCCATCTGCGACCGCCAGTGCTGTGCAGCACGCAGGTTGTTACTGCGACAACAAGCCAGCATCAAAATGTTGTACGAGATCACAGTGGGTCGGAAAGCCTCGCAGTAGTCTGATGGGGTTTTGGCGGGTTGCAATGCAAAATGGGTGAAACTCAAAGAGATTCAACATGATTCAAACCTGTACAGTACCTAAGGGTTCAAAGCCTATCAAAATCTTGTCCCATAGTCTCAAAATGAGGCTCAGCAGTACAGGCCGGAGACCAGCAACTGGCTTGCCAACAAACACTTCTGAAGGGGCTCCCAACTCCCAAGTGTCACGAAATTATTCTGTTGCAGTTGCTCGCACTACATCCATCAGAAGAGCATGGACATTCCATGCTTGCACGTTCAGAATTAGTTTTGGAACATTGTGCAGGAACCCCCTGCATTTGGATTTAGATGTGGAAAAAAATTGGCTTCCTTCAGATTTTCCCTTACACACCCCTGAACATCACAGAATCAACCCAATGGCAATCCATTTTCTGTTTCATTTTCTGGTTGTAATTTCATGCCATCCAGAAAATATTATGAGAACAAATTGTGTTACTTGGGGTCCAGGTATGGATAGAACATGTCTTTCAAAAATGCTCCAGCTCGGCCTCTTTGAGCTTTTGAAAGGCAGCCTCGGCCGCCGAGAGATCCTGCTGTTCTGCTGCCACATCGATGAAAGCCTTCATGGAAAGGAGGCCAGTGGGTCAGTCATGATACCGAAACATCTCTTTAGCAATCCCAAAAAACAAACAGATAGAAAAGTGTTTCCAGGATTGAATGGTAGTATAAATGAATATTATAGATGATATGTTCCCGAAACTTCCGAAATTTCCGGGTTTACAAAGTTTACAACTTGTCTATCTTCTGGAGGTTTCTATACCTGTGTGCATATCTTTCAGTTTAGTTTTTTGTGACGATACCGCAGATATTTACATGTATTTGTGAGATATGATATGCCCAAGATATTCATAAGATATTTGCAACATGGCCCCAGATATTTACAACATATTTGAGCTATGCACGCCATACTAGAAGCGTGTTTCCAAGTTATCACCATCATCAAGTAGGAGCCGGTTAAAACAAGCCTGGATTTGCAAAGGACACCGTCACCCCTCTATGAATCAATTCAAGGCCAATAGCGAAGGTCTGTTCAAATCACATGGTTAAGCAGTGAAATGATCCTTCAGCGATGCTTGTTAAAAGGTACATGTATGATTTACAGCCCGATTTGACCTGCTAAGGCACCTGTCATCTCTTTCCATCAATACTGCATTTCTGGTTGGCCTTTTTCATCTACTGCTGAGGATCCTCTCACACTAGCACCTTGCAGTCCGATTTATCATCCAAGCGACATGATATGCCTCCAAGCTGGTGCACGGCCATCGCTTGGCCCAGGAGAGGCCGTCTGGAGCGTACTTTCCAGCACTGATAAGGGTCGTGAACGTGAAGCCTAGGCAGTAAGCAGCATCACGGGTCTGCACAAGATTCCAACATCTGGAGTTTTACATGATCCAAATTACACCCATGTGTAAATTCTCCATTTAATTTTTTTAATGGAGGTGAGCGTGCCAAATTTTCAACTGACAAAGTCATCCCCGGTTTCTCTCATGACTCATGGGGATTCATAGATATTCATGCGGTTGTTTACCACCTCCATTTTTTTCCTGGTAGTTTTTTTGGGTACGGTAGCTGCTCACTGCATCGAGTGAGCTCTGCTCTTTCAGCATTTGCTACTTCTCTCAGCCCTTGCCCGCAATGCACAACCAATGGAATCTCAGAAACGTAAAGAAAAACGCTCCCTGCTAACCAATGGGAGGCCAGAAATATATTTTTAAAAAACGTTCCCTGCCTGCCATGTCCTGTCAAGGATTCCTATGATTTTGAATGGATTCATCACCGCTTCTAGGGCTTTTTTTGAGGCTTCAAGCCACTCCTCCTAAATCCTGCTGATTTCTCACCGGGAGGCTACTGGGCTCCAAGTGCCGGGATAACATCTTCTGATACCATCGCCTTGGAAAAAAAAAGGCGTGGGGGGCCTGGGGATCCCAAAGATGAACAGAAAGGAGACGAGCTGCGGATGTTCACTCTCCCATCTCAATTTAGTTTTAGGTGGTTAAGCTTTGGCCCATACAACCATTGCTTCAGAGAAAGGTCATGAAAGGTCCCTGACTGCAACCATTAGATTCCTGCCAAAACATATTTGGTGAAGCTGTTCCTCAATTTTTTGGGATTGGCCAACGTCACCGCAAAGACATGAGCCAAAGAGCTCACATGCGGGCAAATCCCCAGTCTTCGCTGCTGCACTCAAGATGCTGTTGTAGGCAATGACATTTGGCATCACCTGAAGCTGTTCCATCTCCTGTCACCATGGCGCAGCTCTGCGAGCCAAAACCTACTACACATACCCAATAATGATTTGATATCATTCATATATTTCAAATTAAATCAGTTTTTCGGCATTTATGAATCCTCCATTTACAAAAACATATCATCAATGAATATCAGTTAACAATATCAATGCATCCTTCTGTTCCAGGGCGCGTCCCTAGACATTGCCTCCAAAGCCCAATATCTCCATCATCCCTGGCGAATTCCTATGTCCTTGGATGGCTCCTGGTACACTGCCTCCGCCGCACGCAGGTCATGTGCATTAGCCGCAGCAGTGATGAGCTGATTGTAGGCCATGGTGCCCACGTGAGCAGCGCCCATTTCTTGCATCCAAAACCTCCTCATCTGGGTGGATAATCTCGATTTTTTGGGTGGTGAATTTGAAGAGGCTAATTTTCGAGTGCCATGATCTAGAGAAACCACAGCATCCTGGGGGGTAAAAAAAATCAGCGTCCGTAGGGATCCAATTGCAAAAGGGTGATTTTCCATTGCAAGCTGTGATGACTTACCCGATGGTATCAGCAAATTTGGCAGCTTGGGGGACCTCAGGTTTCTTTAGTTTCCTGTATAAAAAAGGGACCATTTGGACCCTTGAAATTCCTCAACATGCCTTCAGCCGAAGCCTAGAGTCGCCATCTGCACCTGGCCCTTCTTAGCTGCAGCCTCCATCAATTTGCCAAAGGTCTTCATGTTGGGAGCAATCTGGGCACCTCGTCGATGGCAGCGGGATGCACATCAAGCCTTCCCGCAGTTTTTTTCGCCAAAGCTGATGGCTGAAAATGTTCCAATTGGATTTATGTGATATTTATCAGAATCTGTCAGTTCATCCGATTTTTCCATGCCATTGAATTCATCAAATGAGCAGTGTTCAAAACCCGCAACGTCTGTACTGGTTGGTTAAGAACATTTAAGCACGGATTTCCCAAGGCATTGATTGTGATAATCCGCAGTATATTGGATAGTATAACCGCGTGTAATCATCAACCAACCATCATTGATCACTTCTATCATTATCCCCATATTTTTCATTATTTGTCATAGTTGCAGTAACAAAAATCACGGTTGCGGCCCCTTTTCTCATCACCCAACAGGGAGCTTGTAGCGCCACTCAGATTGCCTTACCAACGACGGTAGCACGACCTCAAACTGAGGTCATGACCTACCATGGAGTCGTAGAAGTCTTTGGCCTTCTCTGCTTCTCCCGCATTGGCATAGGCCTGGTCAGCCGCCAAAAACAAGCTTACTGGTGCTTAGTAGGGAATGGGGGAATTACCTATTATAACCATTAATAATCATCCCATTTCCCCTTTCCCTACTAAGCACAAGTAAGAAAAAGGCCCATCAAAAGCCATCTCCAGGTCAGGTGCCTTCAGCATCGTGTTCCAGAGCATCCGCCTCGCGCTGTAGACACATCCGACCAAGGGTCCATAGATGATGGGCTGGCAGAATGGAAAACACATCTATTCAACCAATTCTTATCTACAGTAATTATATATGTGGTGGACTTTGCATTGCAATTTCTTTTAACCACGGGGTGAAACCAATAAACCATACTTCCTTTAACAAATTGGTCATCAGAAACCGTCCAAACTCGGGATTTACTGTTGAGTTTGTCATGTCTCACTGAAATACAGGTGTCCAATACAAGAACTGCAAAAGGTGTGGCATCTTCTTGGGATGGATATAGACGGTACTGGGGTGTATAGGGTGTATGGTATATGATATCAGCGATACCATGTTGCTCGACGGAGTCCATACCCTATCTTAGATCGATATAATGTTGTGGCTGGGCAGTCTAAACATATCCGAATTCCCATCAAACTGGCTAAGAATCAACAAATCAAACTACCCTTCACTAGTTGGCTCACCCCAGTTCCATCCTTGATCGTTCCACAGCCACAACTGGTTGGTTTCAAAACACATTCACATCCCCGGGTCTCAAACTACCATACCGAGGTTTACCCACATTTTTTCCTGTTTGTTGCCGGGTCATTCTATCTATGTTCAGCTTAAACTTCAACATATCTTCTTGTTGTAACCAATCAGCCTACCCACCCAGTCACCAAGGCGCACTTTTGTTGGGACTGTATATCATCAGCACACATCAAATTGGATTCTTTCAAGTCACTTAATATTCCACAATCATCGAACACTACAGCCCAATTATCACCTTTGTCAACTGGTATTACAAGCCAAATGCCATTTTTATCTGCTTCATTAATCAAACATAATCAAACCATCCGCTAGCACCGCCGCCTCTTCTTGGCTGTCACCAAGGGCCGCAATTGAGAGAAGAGTCGCCAGGCATCGCCGATTGCTGCGGCCGTGGCTGCGTCGTTGAGCTCCTGAGTCACTGGGATGATTTCAGCGAATTGCCGGAAACCACGATTCTTGACCAAAATATATTATAGCATCGTCGGTATAATATGGACAAGCAAGTAGTAAGTAGAAAGTAGAAAGTAGCAAGCAGCAAGCAACAAGTAGCAGGTAGCAGGTAGCAGGTAGTAGGTAGCAGGTAGTCGTAGTAGTAGTAGTAGTAGTAGTAGTAGTAGTAGTAGTAGTCGTCGTCGTCGTCGTCGTCGTCGTCGTCGTCGTCGTCGTCGTAGTCGTAGTCGTACTCGTAGTCGTAGTCGTAGTAGTAGTAGTAGTAGTAATAATAATAATAATAGTAACAATGATAGTATAATAATAGTAACAATAATAGTATTAAGAATAGTAATAAGAATAGTAACAATGATAGTATAATAATAGTAACAATAATAGTAGTAAGAATAGTAATAAGAATAGTAATAAGAATAGTAATAGTAATAAGAAGAATAGTAATAATAATAGTAGTACGACTAGCAGGCGGAATAGGAGTACTAGGAGTAGTAGGAGTAGTAGTAGTACTACCAGTAATCGCAATACTAATACTGTAATAGCAACCGTTCAAAAAATCATGCTGGGAAGAGTATCAGTAGTGGTACTAGTACTAGTGGTCGTCATAGTGTAGTAATAGTCACCGTCGCAGCATATCGTAGCATTAGTGGTAGTGGTGGTGGTGGTAGTAGGAGTAGGAGTAGAGGAGTAGGAGTAGACTTGGTGTCGGAAGGGCCCCATCTTTGGCGACTTCTGCGGTGTGCGTCATTGTTCCGGACAATAGTCGTGGTACTCGTCCGTGGGGCTTCCCACGGCTCTAAGCATTACAAATTATTTTTTCGATTTGAAACATGTTTCTGCAAATCTGCTGCCCTGCCCATCATCCAAAATAATTCCTCTCAATATCTCTTACACACTTCCCTTCTGGTTCTGCTTTGAATGAGGGAAAAACATCCGATACACCCCGATCCTCCCTTCTGAATCTGCTGCTACCAAGGAGTTTCTGGGTAGGTAATCGGCGAGGCCATGCGATGTGTCATGTGATATAATGTCTCACAGAGTGCCAAGATGGTGCAACATGGTGGGAAAAAAGATCGAAATTGATGCATGCGTGGTTTAATCTCTGGGACAAGCATACGACTGCTCACAGCAACGACCACAATCAAGTGTTGCCAGCCTAAGTGCCCGTGTCCAACCATAGTCCACTCTGAAACACCCCGCTAATAAAAAGGACGTGTCCCCAAATTCTCAATTTTTTTTATTAGGGGAGAGGGGGGGCCGTTTATAGGGGGTAGTGATTTTTTTGATCTATGATGAATGGACATTTATATATTTTATTGTACACATACATGTACATATATACCATATATGCCATGCCTGTCAGGGATGGGGCCTTGCCCTTTTCTGATTTTTTTGTGAAAAGCCAGCACTTTGTTTGAACATAAAGCAGAAGGAGACCATTGATCTCATGAGATGTCCATAGATTTCGACGGCTATATACATATACATATCCACTTTATATAATATCACTCTTCATTTTTCCAAGAGATCTAGAGCACGTTCTCAGCAACATATCCATGCTGCACATCGCAGTTTTCCACTCCTCCATCAAGTGCTTCGTAGAGGCCTGGCGGCCTAAGAAGGAAACACGAATGCAGAAGCCGGGCTTTCCCCCAAAGCATAGCTGGTAAATGGATCAGTTGTTCCCCCAAAATGATCCCAAATATGGTAATTCTAGGTTTTGACCCATCCCCACATATCCTGTAACATCACTACTGTCCACAATTAAGGCTCGTTTCCAGCGTGAAAATATTGATATGTTGGTGAACTGTGTACAAATAACGGTCCTGATCCTAGCATTCCTCGACGAAGATGGGGGAAACACAAGGCGAAGAGCCAACTTCAATGTGGTAAACCCAATGACAAGCCATTCCCAAGAATGTTCAAAAACCATTCAGGGCTCATGTTGCATCATCCCAAAAAATATGGAGGGTTTGCAAACAATGAACCCCAAGTGAGGATGGTTTATCTTTGTGCATTCAATCGCATTTACATGTTTTTACCTTGTTAGCCTATCACCCAAGTGCAGAAACCTACAGGCGGGCATCCCAACCTACAGCCGCGTACCATCTTGAGGTCACTAGGCGCCCATGGTGCATGAGTCGGCATTGCGCGATATTGGGGGCAAACAAGTGGGTTCTACTTGACTGATCTTCTGATTGGACAATTTTGATGGCCATGTGTTTGGATGTTTATGTTAAAGCTAGAATTTGATTCAATTGATATGGATTGAAATAAACTGGAGGGGTGCACAACTCAGTGCTCAATCTGGTGGTGGATGTTTCCCCCTTCACACCAGAACAACATAAAACAGGACTGTTGGAATCCGACGCAGCAAATCAGAGCACGGTGGTTTAGACAGTGCTTCCCAGGGCGGCCATGGGCATTCCTACTATAGAGATGTTGATTCTGTGGCGATGTTGCTTCAGTTGGGAAACCAGTTGTGGCGTTTGGGTTTCGTATCTGAGCTGATTGGAGGATGAAGTCAGAATCGCAGAACTTGGAGAGCAAAAGACTGCAGGAGAATCGCCAAAACACGCAAAACAGTGCCAGTTTTTTCATGCCTCTTCTTGGGATAACAACAGGCTTTAAGAATCAGTGTCCGAGTCTTGAGAGCCATCCAACAAGAGCTGGCATCTCCAATAACGGTTCCTCCGGAAGCACAGATGATATGTGGAAGACAGGCAAATATGGATGCATATGGAGGATATAATTGGGCATTCTATCAGTTGTGTTCATGTCCCCCATCCCAAGCCGAGCTTGGTCTTTTGGTTCAGCTCCTTTGAAACGAACTGCTGCAGTGCCGTTCTCTGTGCTCCAACTCAGACTCAGCAACTCAGCGACATTTGGAAAAGGTGATGCCGCACGAGGCCATAGCAATCACCAGGATCACTACCACCTGAGACCACTCAACAGCTGGTGGATCATGGGAATTGATGGGACTCGGATATCAAGGATTCACACTGCTGGGTAAAGTTCACCCAGTCTACCATGCTGTTTGATGCTGTTTTGGATGTGGCATCGAAGAACGAGCACGACAAGCAACATCCAGGACCCTAACTCCCTATCTTCCTGTTCCACTGGTCCTCATCATCCCCTTGGCTACTCCCCCTTTGCATCTCCAGAACTCTTCAGTCCCTCAACCCGTGAGATAGATAGAGCATCCCGGGTGGTTTCTAGCGACTGATAGCTCCAAATATCCCCGTTTTGCTCCAGCAAGATTGCCAAGGCAGAGGCAATGTGACGTGATGCAATCTCTATCTACATTAATGTGTGGGGGGAGAGAGAGAGAGAGAAGGGGAAGGAAGGAAGAAAGGAAGAAAGAAAGGAAGGAAAAAAGGAAAGAGCCAACGAAAGAAAGAAAGAAACAAAGAAACAAAGAAGCAAAACAAACTCAAAAAACAAAGAGAAAGGGAAAAAGACACGCAAAACATAATCCCCTAAATTGGTTGCATTGCCCGTCTCATGGATTAGCTATATCACCTTTTGATTAGTGAATCCAACTATTTGCTTTTGCGGTCCATTTATTAACAACTAACGAGTCCTTGTTCAAGGCGTCTTTGGGTCTAACTCTCCATATTTTCACACCTCAGGCCCTTCCCACAACCAGCACCACCAGCTAGGCCGTTTCAGGCACCACAACGAGGGCCATGATGAGAACTTTCTTCACGTTGCCCCACCAGACTAGCCGTCTCAGCTGTTCGGCATCTCTGCGGAAGGAACTGGCAGACTCGCTTAGCACCTGGCTGCGGCTCACCTGAAGACGCGCCGTGGCGCCCATGGCGGGGTGAAAAGGGCTGATGGATGGGATGAGAATATGGGATGAAAAGTGGATGTTTACTTGGAAACCCGAGGGAAAAACATGAAAAAAAAAGATCCATGTGATCAACAATTTGGGATTTGATCAAAAGCAGCGATTTTTTGACCACGAGCTGAGGCCGATCCACCA
The DNA here is from genome assembly GCA_003297045.1 of Symbiodinium sp. clade C Y103. NCBI lineage: Eukaryota > Dinophyceae > Suessiales > Symbiodiniaceae > Cladocopium > Cladocopium sp. clade C. Next base: position 26,481 of record BGPT01003081.1, on the reverse strand, counting down.
CTAAACACACCGCATGAACTGAAAATGCACACCTCCATCACTGCATGCACTTCACCCTCACCCTTGGTATCTCATTCGGTTTCTAGTTGAAACATCTTGAAACTTGAAACAATTGCAGTAACAATTCACATGTCACCATCGATTTCCTCTAGTCGGACCATCTATTTCCTCCAGGGTGGAAAAACAGCATCCCATTTTTCCAAGCACCAACCCACTGCTCGGCGCTAGTCTCTGTTTTGACCAGTGGCTAACAGCTCGATCTTCTCTTGCCTCTCCATGATTTTGTCAATACTTTCCATCAAATGGTCGTTGATATGTTGCACCTGCCGAGATGCTGGGACATCCGCAGGTGCTGAGGCTTTGACCCATCCCATATGTTGAACCCCAAAATTGGACATTTCATAGAGAGACATGCAGTAAATGCACGGCGTGCTGGGAAAAACATGGATAGACTGGGGAATCTTGACCGCACAGAATGTCAAATTCCTGGTAGACCTGGCAACTTTGTGATGACTGGACTCCAGAGACGGGGGCTGGGGGATATGCTGTAAGCAGATTCAATGATGGGCCCCTCTGGGCCATCCTACAATCACTAGAGATAAACCACTTGTAATCCAAATCAATGGGTTTAGAACCGCTTGAATGGAAGAAGTATTGCACTTTTGACCCATCTCAACCATGGGGGCATCATCGTTGTACAAGTAGCAGCTAGGGCAACTGCGGCCATACCCTGCTGCCGGACAAACCCATCCCACTTTGGATCGCCATTATTCGCTAAATCCCCTAATGGCCGGGTCAACGTATCATGTTGTGGACATTCCCATATCATATCAAGTCATATCATGGGTCAATATTGGTTGTATCAGATGATCACCTCCGACTTTTTGCGGGTGAAACTTCCTGTTTTTGTTGGTTGAAGCCCCAATTTTCCCCGGATCTCCATGGTATCCCCGGGTCATTTGTGAGGGCCTTGGTCATCATGGCAGCTACACGGTCCACATCTGGAGAGTTGTAGCGTTCTAAGAGGTGCCTCGGTGAAAATCGGGGAGTAGTCCCTAATTTGTGGCTGGCAAATGTACAGAAGGAAGTGAACATATGACATGATGGGGATACAATGGGGTTGGTATATAATTGGTACTAATTGGTATATGATAGAATGATATTAGGTAATTATATGATGGAATGATATTGGCTACATAATGGGGATACCCGGTATACCCCCTGAAATCTCAATTTCAATGGGGAAAATTGCTTTGAAATCCCTGGATGTTGGGGCACCTTTCAGACAGACCAAATTCACCTGTGATCTGAATAATTGTCCGGGCCCTCCCCAACTTTCCCCAGGGACTCTTGGTGATATTTGAATTGGAACTCTCAAGAATAGGTCAACACAAAAGTATGTACCTGTAGATGTTCAATTACAGGCGGTACTTGATGCCTGTGGTGCCAAGGGATCTCAGAATGCACGGAAGCGGTTGATTACTCCGTGGGTTCTTGTAAGTTGTTGAAGCAAAACATGTCCTCGGAAATAAGTTGAAATAAGTCTTTCCAAATAAGAGTAATCCAAGGAAGAATTTCAATAATTTAAGTTAAAAGACCAAAGGAACTATTGAAAAAAAAGATATGATTCTGTTCCACTTGTTTGATTTTTGAGGATTTTTAAACAAATCAAAAACAGAAATTAACAATTGACCTCCAACTCGACACTAAACAATTGTTGCTGAGTATCTTTTAGGGGTATTGAGGGGTACAGCGGGGCTGCGGGTCACATAGGCCCTAATCTATCCTCATGCCCTGCCCCATCCATGTCTGGCTGGTGGTTGCAACCTGCCTGAATGTGCAAAATTGTGCAAACACATGCAAACACCAATCAGTTGGTGTTGCAGTATCTGCTGGTTTGATGTGGTTTTCAAGTCTGATCTTTGCCGATCAGCTTTTGAACTGTATGATGTTTGGTCCTTTCTGCTCATCCGTCCGAGCATTGTTGGTTATAAATTATATCATATCCCTTGATTTGTGATAATTACAAATATCTTATTGATAGGTATTGATAGTAACATCCCGTGAGTTGTACTACGCAAGAATTGCATGTATGATCATGTATGCTTGTCTATGACTATCCATGATTATCCATGATTACTTGTGCTTCTTTGTGATGTTTCATGATTCTTATCTATATAATTGATCCTATAGTATCCTATGTTATTCCCATCATACTGTGGATGGACAAAACCCTGCACCAGTTGGTAACTATTGGCAACCGTACCACACCGTAAATCATGTGGTGATAAATCATGATGGAACAAACCATGACAAACCACCTACCAACCTGGTGATTCGGATTTCGCCACCCACCGTATCCCTTCCACCGTCTCCCTCAGCGCCGAAAGGAACTGCAACTCATCCCGGAAGTCGCTCTGCATGCCGTAGGCGATGGCACTCTCCACCTGCTCCTGAAGAGATGACTCCCACGTGAAAGGTGAGCCACCCAATGGATGAGATGGGTTGTTGGTGGTGGATAGATGTTAATAGATGTTGATAGACTATATATTATATATGACTATATTAATAGATGTCCATGACCTCTGACTAGCTGGGGAAAGGAGAAGGGTACAGAAGGGTCGTGGTGGTTGTTCTCCTCATGACAAAAATGCAGCCAACATCATGATCATATCTTATGCACCTGTCGGGGAAGGATTAAGCCATACATTAGAACCCCTCACCACATTGCATTAGGTCATTAGGTACTACCTCGCGCACCCAACAAAGGATTGCAAAAGTATGGATAGTAGTGATAGTAGGTTGGTTCTCCCTCTCTCTCTCTCTCTTTCTCCCTCTCCATCCCCATCTCAGAGAGTTCAATAGAAGCTGTAGTGTGTTGATGCAAAATAGGTCTAGCAACAAAATGATATATGCTCACAAAATGAATTCTACAAGCACAAATGCATCCGCCAAAATGGTAATTTCATTCAGGGATGTGTGGGGAAAACCAAATGTGTCGTCACGTCTACTCCTTGGTGTACTTCTGCATGAAGGTTTCTTGAACGGCTTGAAGGAAGGCAAAAGGGACCCTCCGCATCAGCGCACGCTCCGCCATGCAAACGAACCACAAATTCGACGACTGGTCCACGATGTAGTGGAAGGCGTAGTCACCATAGATGTAACTCTTCCATTCAATTGAGCCTCAGTCACAAGGTGATGAAGTGCCAATAGCAGCCCAGGGTGAACCTAAGAAGCAGGCCCTGGGGATGGCAATGTAATAGTAATGAAAATCCTAAAGTATCCTAAAGTTCATATCTCCAAATTGCCAATTTCCACTGCCAAAGTAATTGGTGTTTCAGGTTTCATTTCCAATTGCTTTTGCTTTTTAATTGCACACGCGAAAGTGCCTCTCAGCCCAACGCACTAGCAAACTTCCTTGCGTTGATTCGTGTTGAGAAATGTTGGAGAACTAGAAAGTTTGACCGATCTCTTCACATTCCACTGAAAATCGTGGCTTTCCCACGGCTTTCCCCATTGTTGTCCGGTTTTCCATCCAAGAAACTCTCCAACTTCTGCAAGATCTGCATGGTGGCCTGCTGAAAGTTCCCTGCCAGAGCGGTGTACTCCGCCAGGACCACCTTTTGGTTCCGGATGACCTGGGGGTCATCCAACAGGTGCACCCGGAACTGCCGTTTTTCCACGCGGACATTGGACCTTTTCTGGGATGTGTGTGTTTTCTAATGGCCCCCAAATTCTAAAATTTGGGTGAATGGATGTGAATGGGCTATGGTTTATGATACTTTAATCTTGATATATTTCATGGATTCACCTCATCACTACTCAATATATCCCGGTACCTAGAGGACCTAGATGTGGGATGGTGGGAGATTAATATGGACATTATATGGACTGAATCACTGAATCACTACGGTAGTTATTTGCGTTGCTGGTGGGATTGGCTGCGAGGATTTGACTCCTGTCACTGCACCGTTGTTGCGAAGCGACGAGGGCATAGATGATCTGCGATCTCTCGCGATCCATGGCTGGCGAGTTGTGCGATGCGAATTGTTGTCTTGGCAGTGCTGCACCGTGGCCAACATCATAGTGGTCAAATCCTCTGAGGCAAGTGATTCTGTTGTGCATTGCCGGTGGATTTGGTATTGGCTCTGGCTCGGTCCGACAGCGTAAAGTCAAGTATTTAAGACCGAGATGTGAATCCATTCAGACAAGGCCATACTAAATCCGAGAACCCTCAGAGAACTGCGTAGTCAGGTTTGTGTGGCAGCATTATTGGGAGGGGAACAAGGGACATGCTTAGGCTTATCATGCCTCTTGGCACGCTTGCAACTTTCAACCCACCGATAAGCCGACCATTGGAATCAAGAAGGCAATGAGTCGCATTAAACATGTCGCAAGTTTTCACACCTTACCATTGCCTAGGGTTGTCCAAAGCCGTGCCAAAATAGTGCAAACTCCACTGGCACTCATGGTTCTACTTAGATTTGCCTCAGGGGATGACATATCTACTTGTAATATTCCAACATATTCCAACATATTCCCGGTATAGACTGGTGTAGTGTACCAAAAATCACGTTACATAAGAGGGAAATCAAAAACAAAACAACTTCAGAATATCTTCAGTAATTTCAGGTATCACCAGCAAGCTCTGCAGATCGATGCTGCCTGCATGATTCATCCTCTGGAGAAACAAGTGGATGGCCAAAAACACATGAATGTCGCTTCCAAAATCTTTAATCTTGATAGGTCCCCTGATAATTAGTTTGTGAGGATGTTCACACACTCCAATGCTGTGCCAGATTTGGGGGTCATCCGTAACATCTTCTGCCCCAGTTCCCAACCCTGGACGCAACCCACTTTCTTTCGATGCCCCTTGGCGCGCTGCGGGAGCTCTTCTGCGATCACTTGGCCTGGAAGCTGCACAGCAGCTGCAGGATTAACACATTATGTGGCAAGTTCAGTCATGCATTTTGCATATGTAAATAGATGTGCACATATATCTATAATTTGATCTTTATTTTTTATATGAGTGTAGTACAGTGTATTGTTTTTATGCAATATACATGCTGTATGTAAATGTAAAGGCAATCCACTTCTGGCACACATCCAAGCGAATCAATTGATTGTTTTATTCAGCCCATCCCAAGCATATGTCTGTTGTTAATTTGGATCGTTCATTCCAAATGTGGATGGCAAACGCAACTTGAAACCACCAGCAGCCTTCTTCAGCTCCCAACAGACCCTGCCATCAAAAAGCTCCCTGCTTTTTGCGCCAAACAAGAGGAGGAGTGTACCTGAAAATGCTGTATACCCCCAAATGGCAAACTTAATATGCACACTGATGATCAACTAACAACTAGTGGATTTAAAGGTACCAGTATCCTACTTTCAGAGAAGCCCAGGATTCTCTAGGCCTTCTTGTTGGTGAGGATGCGCATGACAGCAATGGCACCCTCCGGTTTCAGCACGTCGTCACGGCGCAGCGTCTGCACCTGTGACATCATCCTACGATATCCCAGGTTATGTCCCTGTGCAATTGTAGCGAAATCCCAGTTTCTTGTTGGTGAAGCACGTTTTTTTTGATTGAACACTCTCCAATTCTAGGTGGTGATAAAAAAGAACTATATTGTTGGTGATGCCCAGCATTTGCTGAAAAGGCCAACACCAGGGTTAAATCACCAGGTTCTTATTGATTGCTCTCAGGTTATTCAACATAGCAATGGCAAATGGCCTATTCATAGATCATGTAAGTCATGTATGATGATTTTCCTATCAATTTTCCAATATTTTCCATAGGTATTTGAAATACCCTCTGGTAAACGAACATAGCTATTGAAAAGGTCCATAGAAATAGTGGATTTTCCCATTAAAACTTGTGTTTTCCCATAGTTATGTAAACGTTTACCAGAGGCTAACGGTTTGTTGGTGAAACCACGGCCCTTTTTCCAGCTGCCAGGGCCCCCCCGGCCCCTGCCTGCCCCGAGGATCTCAGCATCTCTGCCCGAACGAGGTCGCCACGGAGCAGTTGCCTCGTGGATTGAGATCAGAAGTTGGAGGATCATCCCAGGGTCCCACGGAGAAAGTAACTGGTTCATATATAACTATACATGTATGATATGTTATAATCATGTATGGGAAAATCATCTATAAATTGGAAATCCCCTATGGAGGTTTTAATGGGAAAATCATCTAGAAATATGGCGGATTCTCCATTGCCAACCACGGCAAGGATTACCGAGGGTATTGGCCCCGGGAGCTGGGAACATCCAGGCGGAACTGCAGCAGAGCGGCTCGTTCTTGAGCGCGGCATGGACCTCTTGGCGATGTGTCATCCCCAATGTGGAAATGTGGATCCAATGGAGTGTTGTGGCAAGGAGCACCCTTGGAAGGCCCTTGCTATTTCATGTTTGTTTGAAGCTATCCTCACTTCAGTAATTAACTCGGAGGTTGAATCCAGGACATCCAGGACCAAAACAGCCTCTTCGACAGTGGAGAGAGGCCGCAGCATGAGCATCGTCGCCAGCTTCGACTTCCCTTTAGTGGCGCCGGCGTAGCCGCCCGTGGACGCCAAAGAGGGCCTGAATTCAGCCGGCGAACGCTTCGGAACTCTGGTGGTGACCTTCCTTTCCACCATCTTCCACCATTTTCCACCATCTTCCACCATCTTCCACCATCTTCCACCATCTTCCACCATCTTCCACCATCTTCCGCCATCTTCAAACATCTTCCACTCAAACCAATCAAATCAAGATGAACAACGGAGGAGTTCAGGATGGACAGCTATCTTTAAAATGATAACACGCCTTCTAGAAGCAACCATGAACTGGATATATTGCCCGATACCCTCTTGTCACCCGAAGTCGGCCAAAGTGGCCTCACAAAAAAAGGCATGATAGTTTTTGGACACGACCAGTCATGACCAGTTCGAAGATCATCCAACATCAAATCAAGTCAAAGGACAAGCTCTCAAGGGAGCTGAAGTCCAAGACAGGGCAGCAGAAGACAGGGCTGCGCTGCAACACGGCGCGGGAAAGCACCTGCCCAAAACCACACCCGCGAAGCCGCGAAGCTGAAAGGCTCCAAGTGAAACTGGGGGCCCCCAGGTCTTTCAAACTTGGAGGATCTTAGCATCCCGAAATCACCCAAATATATCCATGCACAGGATGAACCACATTTTGGATACATTCGGAAGGTTTGGAGACACCTTCCGCACCTCCATAACTCCAGTGTTGCCATAGGGTTCCAAGACGCGTTGTCTCAGCATCTCCACCTTAGGGGCTCGATCACATCTTCCAAATGTCTACCCTATGTGCCCTACCTGAAAACATCCTGAAATTGCTATGGCAGTTATTTTTCCCATGTTTTCCGGAAGATTTCCACCAAGCCATGGTCGATGTTGGGATATCAGTGTGGTGGATTGGATGCAGCGCTGGCTCAAGATCGCCCCAAGAATCAACGAATCTCTGGGTCCCGGTCAAGGAATCAATTGCCGCCCGCTTGATTACAGAGATTCACTTTCAAGCAAGTGTGGTGAATATTTCGTAAGCTCCGTCTCCATGCCTCATCAAAAATAGAATCAATCTCAAGCCCCATTCAACAGCATGTTTTTTTTCCCTGGCTTCGCATGGTTTTCCCTTCAAAAAAATTGCCCACATTTGCCCACCATTTCACGGTACTTGGTTTCAAAACCATGTCGCTTGATCCTTCACCTCCGCCGGTGCATTCTCCGTGAGCTTCACAGAGCTGCCGCCCTCCAAATAGTTTAAGTGACCTGCCAGGCGCAGCCCAGGTCAGTGCTGAACGTTGAAATCCAGGACCTCATGTCTGGTTGATAAATGATGAGTCATGATCATAGATAATGATGAAGAATATGTGTATAAATATATATATATATATATTATAAATTATATATGAATTATATACATATATAACATTGTATACATCGTTCTCAATTGGAATTGTATGGAATTGTCACATTTTTTAGTGTTTTCAAACAGCTAAACCAGATTGAAGTTTTCAGGGTTCCCCGGTATCAACTTCCATCATACCAATCCGCTAAAAGAATCGAATAGATGGAGAAAAGTAAATTCGTAACCATGTCCCATCCTTCTTTACAAAGAAAGCGGTACATTGAAGCTGTTCTATGTTTTTCTGGCTGGTTTGTTGCTCCCCTTCGTCCCCAACAGAAACTTAAACTTAAACTCAGAGTTTAAAGGCTACGCTCTGGTAATCTAATAGTTTGGTATGGAAAATCACCATAATAACTGAAGAATTGAGCTAACTGGGCTATGGCTTCCATAGCTATGTTTGTTTAGTGGATTATTTAACCAATTTAAACCAATAAAACCTTCATTTGTAGATTATTCTTCCATCAACACCTCTTTCCCATTGCCATATCAACAGAGGGTCCAATCCATCCACGGCGGACCTTTCCGCTGCTGCTGCAGAAGCCACAGCTCGCTGCGCGCTGAGACGGGTACCGCCGCGTTCTCGAGGACGGCCTGTGCGAATGCTGAATGGTTGGAGCCATTTATCACAAAAAATATGCTGGAGACTTGGGGATCACTCAATATCACCTCTCTTGGGATGGAAAATTGCAAACTAATCTGAAAAACATGAAACTTGAAACTGCCAACTGAGATTTTTCTGAAGGGGGTCGGTATCAAGATGTTTTCCACCTCTTCAAGGAACAAAATTCCAAATAAGGACCCCAATTTTTAACCTCGTCACCTTTCGAGGTATGTCCAGCAAAAGGACACTAATAACCATCCAAGATGGTTCTCATGTGCCGGGGAGGCTTCATTTTACCAACCTAAACCGGCTAGGCTGAACCCCTGTCCCCATCTCCAGCCTGCACCCGTGCGATGTGCTCCGTAGCCTCTGAGGTATCCGCCTTGTTTAAGGCCACCACGATGGGAAAACGCACACGCAGGAAACAGGCCACCAGCAGGTGCAGGTCAAACTCACCCCAGTTGAGGATGTCCTCACCGGGTTGGACCATGGATGCCGAGAGAGATGGTGCAAAAATATGGAAAGCTAGGGGGAATGTAGGCATGTCCCAAGGTGGGGGGCAGGATTTGAAGGAATAAGTTCTGCAAGTTGACTGCTTGAGAGGGGCAAAAAAGAACTTTCAATACCATCGATTGCAGACCGTTTCATATGTTGATGGGGAAGCTGTCAGTAGGGCACCTCGGGCTCTGATCAGCCAATCGGCCTTATCAACTGTTTCGATCTCCTTCAAGGCCCTTCAAGTGTTCAAACTATGTGCAATCCATGCTCTCCCCATCATTTAACAACCTACAATCTATCTCGTAGCTACGATCATCATATTGTCACTCAAATGATGATTATAAATTATAACTGATAATTATGGAGTATCATGATTATATGACCCCTATATAATCATCCTATAATCTATTTTGCATTGGTCCCTGGAAACTTCCGGGGAGGCAAACCCCCACGACGGTCGCGGCCTGCGGAAGCGTGGCCAAGCGGTGCCCCGTGGCTTCGTAGACCTGCGCCGCCAGCTGCTGCGAGGCATGGTATCCTGGCGGTGAAGTGCTTGGATCCAGGTGGGGATTCTGGGTCAAAAGATGGAAAACATCAGAAGTTGATGGAAAATTAGCATGTTTTATGGTGATTTACATGTTTGATATATCACTAGTAGTAACCCATATGACATCTTGTGGGTGTGTCTGAAAATGAGTTATACCGGTACCCATTTAAAAAAAGGCAGTCTATATAATGGGAAACATTATGATAAACCATGGAGTTTGGGGTAACCCATTTTCAGACAACCCCCTTTGAACTTTGGATCTAGGGACGCTGGCCCCCATCTGGAGAATGTATGGGTGAATCAATGTTTGAAATTCCCGGTTCGTGGTACTGAGACCATTGTGGATTGTGTCAACTCCTATCAAAGCATCTCAAGCCAAATTCAGCCGTTGGAAATTGTGGTTGTTGCCAAACAAAGGGTGTCATATCCATGCTGTTGGTTCGTTATATCCCTTTATGTCCGCATGAAATCTCTATCATACCACTAGGGTTGATGGGCAAACCACCAAAACCCAATTCCCGGAAAGTGATTAAGATAGTGACCTTTTGCATCCATCCATCCATCCATCCATCCATCCATCCATCCATCCATCCATCCATCCATCCATCCATCCATCCATCCATCCATCCATCCACCCATGCACCCATGCATCCATGCATCCATGCATCCATGCATCCATGCATGCATGCATGCATGCATGCATGCATCCATCCATCCATCCATCCATCCATCCATCCATCCACCCATGCACCCATGCATCCATGCATCCATGCATCCATGCATCCATGCATCCATGCATCCATGCATGCATGCATGCATGCATGCATGCATCCATCCATCCATCCATCCATCCATCCATCCATCCACCCATGCACCCATGCATCCATNATCCATCCATCCATCCATCCATCCATCCATCCATCCATCCATCCATCCATCCATCCATCCATCCATCCATCCATCCATCCATCCATCCATCTCTTTATTTATGGGAGTTTTTCAAGATCACTATTCCATGTTCCCAAGACTCAAAGCGGGAAATACATGGAAATCTAAATTTTCTATTGGTCATTTCTCGTTGGGAATATTTAAAAAAGCGAACAACATCAGAAACCAATAAATTCATAAATCGCACTCAACTAGTGACCTTTTCTGTCTCTTTATAGGGTTCCTATATTTAAAAAAAAAAACAGTACGATGAATCCCATTGGGATCCATCAACATCCCAATATTTGGTATATCCCCATACCAATTTTTTTAAAATTATAAAATCCAATGTCTATCAATTTCTAATTGGCATTATAGAATATAACATCTATATATAATTTTAAAACAAAATCCCATGAAATTATCAAATCCCTCCCGACCTCTCACCTGTGAAGAGCGCGAAGAGCCGCTCCGCCGCCAGCGTCTGCAGTGACACGCTCTGCCGCGCCAGCTTCGCCTTGCGGCGCACTGTGTCCCACTTGGCGCGCACATTGCCTTGGGTCCCAGGCCCCAGTGAGGCCCGGAGTTGCAATGGCCATGGGATATGCCACACAGATGTGGGATGATATGGGGCCATAATGGACCTTCAAAGAAAACATGGGCTATACGAAATGTGCGGTGTGGGATGAACTATAGTCATTCCTCGGCAAATGTAGGGTCTCAGAACGTCCAAGATGTTGGATTATTGATGCGGATTCTGAAGATTATGGGGCCCTCTTTCCAACAAAATGCTTTTCATGGCTGGGGGATTGAGTTTGCCACTGAATTGAGAGCTTGCCATGGACATCCCAAAGATCCGCATGAACCAACGATGCGAGGCGAGAGGGGAGGTCCACCTCGAGGGTTAGTCTGAGAAGAAGTCACGGGTCACGGGTCAAAATTCCAAAGCTGCAAAAAGTACAAGAAACTTCCAATTTTCAGGATATGTTTCAGGATATTTCTTCAAAATTCCAAATTTTGTACTCTATGCAGTTTCGTTTTAGCTTTTTGGAGAAATATCTTGAACTTGGCGCGAGAGTGACCATAGCACTTCGGGCGTGATCCCAGAGTCGAGATACTGAAGATCCACATGTGGATCTCTCGCCGGACCCATCCAATTTCATCCAGCGGGTCAGAAGCTTTCCCGCTTCCCTGGCCATTGGCGATTGGTGGATGAGCTGATGTCCTTATCAAATCTTATCAAATCCTATCAATGCAAGGGTGGAACATGGTGTCTGGCTTGTACCTTGGAGCTATGATCATAGGGCTTGTTGATTGAGACTTCCCAGCATTCAACACGAAACCAGCATGGCAATCTTCTATGGGAAAGTATCTGCACCAACTGATCATCGAGCCTAAACATTGCTGTTCCCTCTGAACCCAAAAAACTTCCAGCAATCCCAGGGCGATCAGGATTGTAGGCAGCTCATCACTTGGAGCTCTTGGCCGTAGATGCCATGCCCCAAGACAGCTTAGCAACGACAAAATGCCGGATTCGGATCATATGTTCCTCCATGTATCTAGCGAAGAAACATAAACATCAGCCAATCAAAATTCCCATGGACCCCCAAAAAAAAACACCAAATCTCCATCTTCCCCCACACGTAGGAAGTCATTATTGTACAAATCATATACAACCCCGAGGCCCTGACCACCTTGGAGGTTCCATGGTCCACCCCCTCCGCATCGCTACGGCCACTGGCGTCCACCACATGTACCAGGCTATCAGCGTCCACCAGGTCGTTGAGGAAGGCGTTCCCCCGGCCGCGGCCCAAATAGGCGCCTGTTGGAAAAGCTGGGAAATCCGACGGATTTTCCCCATGGGGGATAAAAAAAAATAACAAAATAAATAAATAAATAAATAAATAAATAAATAAATAAATAAATAAATAATATATATATATATATACATAGGGAATGAGGATATAACTTTGGAAAATATCAAGGAGGTTTTGGACCAAACAGAGATTGCATGGCTTGGACATAGATTTTGGGTAGCCCCACTGGGATGATCCACCTGATGGGCTCAGAAGCTACAAGCTCCAAGGGTTTCATCCAACACGAAAGGATGCAAAAGGTGGTAGAAGCAAACATGGCTGAACTAGGGACTGGTTCGAAACTGCGAGATATACCGAGATACAAGCCGCTCATGTGTCGAGGAACTCAACTTACGCGTGCACTTCACAACTGGGAAAGATCAATTATTAGTTGGTATTCTCCAAGTGAATGATGGTAGGCCATGCTGGGCGCTGTGTCTTATCTGGTAATGTCCGCCTCCCAAAATCATCCAAAATTTAAGAGGCCTCAAATCAAATCTTAAAAAAAACATCTTGAAAATATCGGCAACATTCCAAAACCTTCAAAACCAGTCAACCTCATAAAGTCATTGGATTCGGGTCCAGGACTCTGCGGCGCTGTCCCAGCCTGGCACCAGCCCTGCCACATCTTTCACCAGCAGTGGGAAGCGCCGCCGCCCGTGATCCGCTCGTCCGTGTTCAGGCTCGCAGTCGTCCTGTCAACATCGCGATGGGAGAACTGCCATTGGTCTGTGGCACAGCACCAGTTGGACCTTCTCACCCCATGAAAAAAAATGGCCGGGACAAGGGCTCGCCAAGTTGCGATGTTGGAGGGGGGCCAATCACTTCAATCCCTGATTTGCGGTGATGTTCCCATGATCTCTGTGCCCTGGTCCTGACACTTCAATGCCACTGATGGACAGGGTGCTGCAAACCAGCCAGGCTCCACATTGGGATCGATGGTGGTGAAGGGATGTGGTGCCATGGCTGCTTCCTTCTCACTGCGAGTGGCCGCGTTGAAGAGCGTCGACTTGCCTGGAGCATTGATGGTCATTTCCAGCAGGAAAACCCATCTTGGATGATCGGTTTCATGTTCAGAAGGCCAGAGTAGATCATGCAGAATATATCCCTGCAAATCACGCACACACTCGTAACTTCAATCCCCACTCATCTGAAAAAATCCCATGTACTTCCAGGATTTTCCCATTTAAACCTCCAAATTTTATAGATGATGTTCCCATCAACGCCTTCATTTACTTCAAGGATCTTCCCATCATGCTGAGTGCATCACCTGCCGAGGGCTTCCCCACTAAGCCAACAGTGAAGGTCCAGGGCTTGCCATAGCCTGAGACGACCCCGGCGCCGGCGCTCCGGTGCGGAGTGATGTCTCGGTGACACCAGGAAGAGCGGGGAAAATGACGTGTTTGTAAAATACTCAACTGGCAAAAACTTAGATAAACTTGCAGATTCTTGGAGATGTTTTTAGTATATTTCAGTTTGATTAATAGTGTTTAATGACGTTTATCTCTAATGTTTTTGGCGGGCAATTTGCTCGAAATGAAACCTCCTGTTTACTCAAGGTTTCTCAAACCGATTGCCTGCAAGTGCATCTTGCACATGTTTTTCCAGCTGACGTTTCATCACCACAAGCAGTGGTCAGAAGTTGCCATCACTCATCCGGGCCACTGCCAGCACCACATTGCCGGGCCCATGCGCTCTTCTCGGCCTTGTCTGGTAGAAGCTCTGATGCCTTCCTCACTGGCCGAGTCAGTTTTCTGCAATCAACTTACGTCCAAGCCATGACTACTGCCAGCGATCCACCGGCAGCATCTCTGCTGCTTTGGGCTAATCAGGGATGAAGCACTACCAGCAGCAAAGGATAGCAAAGGCACAATGTTGTGAAGCGTATCTGGCTGATGGTTTCAACATGTTTCAACATGTTTCAACTCATCCCCCTCCAAAAGAAGCACTAAACTCTCAGCTGGCAACATCAACCCGAACGTACGGAAGAGCGTTCCAAACCAGCAGTCAGATATTCTCACATGGAAGCTGAATAGCTCCATCTCCTGAGTCCCCAGCAGTGAACTGGTTGGGTGCAGCCAGGTATCTTTTCGGCTGCCAGCAGCAACTTTTCATCTACCTCCGCCTCCTCTACAAGCCACCAAGCGCCCTCATCCACATCATCATCCTTGGATGGCAGGGCGTAGGCACTCACCATCACTATATAAGACTGCCATGGAACACTCAACAGCCCAAAGATATTTAAAAACAAACGATAATAGTTGGACTAGAATCAGAAGTGCAAAATGCGCCCCGGCCAAGTACTTTGAAAAACAAACATCACAAGATATCACAAGTCTTCTTTGGACCACTGGTTGCTGCTCAAACTGTCATCAAAAGTCGTAACCCCCCTAAATCAACTCCACGGGTCCTCAGAAGGGCCGCCTTGAGCACTATCACCTGCCTCACCGCCAGCTTTCAGTTGGCCCTGGTGTTCTTCAATCCACTGCTGCGCCTCCTGCAACTGTACCAAGCTGGACCTTTCCGAAATGGTCGGGATATATCGGGATTAACACATTGAAAACACGTGAATATCATATCTACATAGGCAAGAACAAGTCGTCTGCTAGCTGCTACTAATATGTCAACTCTGCAAGGTCCTGCATTGCATTGTCACATGCCACGCTCTTGCACATTCAGCCTGTTGCTAGGCTAGGCTAGAGCGAACTCCACATACATATGAGAGTTTAGCATGCACACCTCTGCAAGGTACTCAGCCAAGAACAAAGCCCTTGATTGCACTGACATTCCTAGACTGTTGTCATCAAAAGGGCTATGTGGAGGATCATGCTTAGTAAGTGGTTAATAACCCTGGTGAGTCAGTCCCCGAACCTATGGAAAATGGCCAATTCAGTTCGATGATTTACCCATTGTGATGGTCATGTTCATTCATTTTCCATAGCCAACTGTTAAATTACCAATGGGATTCCGCTAGTGGATTGTGAAAATCCCCAGTATAATCAATATATTGGGTAGTAATCATCAACCAAGATGGGTTTTGAACACCGCTCAACTGTAGTGGGCGGCATTCCGGCTGAAGTCCTGAACCATGGCCATGACACTGGGAAAGCCCAAAGGCTCACGTGCGGCCTCGACAGCCTCCATTAACTCCCGACGATGAACTTGCAGCGCCAGACTTTCCTCATCAGCACGTAGGTTTGTCCAGAGCTGGATTTTTTGGGACACTAACACTCTATTTTTGGACAAGCCCAGCCTGTCACACTAATTTTCAGAAGTGGGCGCTTCCAAGAATGAGCGGCCCCATGTGGCCCCTCAAAAAACCCATGCAGTTTCCCATTGAAATAGACCGCAGCCAACTTCACATCACTATGGTCACCCGTCACCAGGCCACCTGTCACTGGGCATGCCGGGATTCCGTGTCCAAATCACACACGCAAGGCGCCTGCGGATACCTCAGTGTAGTGTAGGGTCACGCTACTGACAAAAAATGGCAATCCTTCCAACAACATCAACAAGTGGAGATAGCTGGAGCAAACGGTGCCACAATACGTCCACATCTCTCTGGACTTCGGCGTCAGTTGCCGAGGCAAGTAACCTACGGTGATAATAGTGATAGAGTCGAGTAACATTGAAGAAACATGAAGAAACTATCAGCTCACTTGCACAGACACGCTCACGGTCGAAGCCCCAACTATACCTGTATACCATATCAACATATATTGCGAAAAACTCATCTAATATCATAATTACTTACATACTGTGGATGGAAGAAATCCTGCACCAGTTGATAGGTGGTTTATCCCATGCTTTATAGGATATCAACTATCCAAGATGATGTAGAATTTCTTCCATCCACAGTGCCACTTCATTTCCCAGGTGCAAGGGCGGAAAGACGAAGCGCAACGCGGAACCCGCCACGAGAGCATCATCGGAACCCGGCACATCCAGTTTGATCGCCAGTCGCACAGGATAGGTGGGTTGGAAGATGGTCAACTCCTCATGGGGTCAGCGCTGTTGCGGTTTTTATCTCAAGCTAGCTGCAGATGGATATCTATGTAATTAATCTGCTTATATTAGGCTTATATGATCTTATATGTGTGTATATATCTATATACACACATATGTATATATTAAGATATGCCGAGTATTATGTATCAACCCAAAAGTGACTCCATAGGTCTTGGCCCTGATGGACTTACAGATGCCGAAAATGACCAAACTCGCGTGATTATTCTTTGAATCCGCGGACAAATATGGACAAATCTTGAAAGCTTCAGACAGATTCCATCGATACATGGCACTTTTGGGGAAGGATTTGTGGCGAACAAACTTCGCACTCAGGTCCTCTGCAAACATAGCAGAGAGGGTTTCAACCTCGTCCTTCTGCTCTTGGTTGATTCGTGTCTCCTGCTCCTTGGGGTGCAAGATTTGTGCTGCGCTCCAATGATGCAATGGCAAACCTACCAAACATCTCCAAGACCCTTCTTCAATCCTCTTCATGTTCTATGTTGCAAACTGCTGTTTCATCTCTCCCATTCGGGAAATGTGCCAAATGTGCCAATATGATCGCAATATTATCAGTATTTCTGCAGGCTAATGATGGCTCATGAAAGCAGGAAAGTCTACCGAGATCACCCAGATGATGTGGGGCGAAACGTTCGATCTGATTTGATCTGACTTTTTTCATGCCACTTCTTGATCCATCAATAGACCAATTCTGAATCTAACTTTAATCTTATTTCTGATTGATTGAGATGATCTGTTTTATTTGATATTATTTGACTTTTATATTATTTGATATTGTTTGCCTCACAAGTTTTACCTCACACGTGCTAATAGTTGCAAACAGGTAGGGGTCACGCTCAAAGTTTTGCAATGCTTCAATAGGGCTTTCCCCCTTCTCTCCCGTTTTGGTGGATGTTCAGATTTTTTCCGTTGCGTCAGCTTCAACCATGAACTCTCCTCTAAGCCTGGGTCCCTCGTCCTATTTGGGAAAAAAACTCTGTCACCATTCCCCGGTCCAGGCATCGATGTCTTCTGCCGTTGAAAATGACAACGGCAGCCAGTCATCCCGACACTTCTCCAAGAAGTTGGCCAACTGTCGCACATCTTCCGCGCGATGTGGGACCCCATGGCCACCTTCGTGCTCCTACAGCAGAGGACTGCACTCGAAACGCGGTCCTCTGAAAATTCAATGTTGGAAAACTGGAATGGTTCGCCATTTGTCGATGTTTTACTGTGATTTACCTATGATTAGCCTATGATGTCCATGGCCGCTATGGCAGACTGTTAGATTAACAGAATATACTTTCTACGAGGCAAATCGAGTAGCAACATCACCTTCAGCCGGTGGTCCTATTGAAGTGATTGGGATTTAAACGAGGAAAATATGCATGTCTTATCATGTTTTATGGCTGTTATCATAGTGCAATGATCTTCTCACATATCTTTATTGCATCATATTTTTGACCCTCTTAGTTTCACTCTGCTCATCGACTGTACCAAAGTTCACGTAGGATGGAATATGATGGAATGATACGGGGAAGTCATGACCGTCCCAGTCACACATTCTCAGATTGAATTGTCGACTTTTCTGTGATCTTTATCCATTTCCAATTCACCAACCATATGGATGTGGGTCGACAGTGTTGATGTACAACTTGGATGATCTTCTATAAAATGACTCAACTGTCCTGCATTCAATGGCTGCTCCAGCTATGCATGGTATTCAATGTTCACACCTCCAACTAGGAGATTTTGGTCTGAATATCCAACAGAATCTCCACTCAACCAGGCTTCTCTACCGCTGGGATCCACTGAGATAAGCGCCAACCCATCCATATCGCTTCGCCGAGGCTCCACCCAATCGGCATCTGAGAACTGGGATGCGCAGCGTTTGCTCTCCTCGATGGAAACCACGTTGTCCTCGCCAAGAGACACGAGGCGTGTCTAACCCATCTACAACCCATAGATAGCCATAGTGGATTAAGATCTGGGGGTAGTCCATCTACAACTGGGTTCTAAAACGGTTGATTGATAGATGGGTCTGGATAGCTGGTTGAAACCAGGGGCGACATCATAATTTCCCATTTCTCCGCCCATCTAGTGCCAAGCGCACGCTGAGAATGGCTGAGCTCTATGCAAAATTGATCTCACCATATCATCAGTCAGGATTGGGATCAACGCCATCCAAGAGCATCGAAGCTTTTATAGGCCATGGTTTTTCTATGGTTTTCAAAGTGGCTCAAACATGCTCGTTGACACCTCCAAACAGGTCAGCCGCCCATCCTTGGAGGATGCAAAATGGAGGGACCTGATCTCGCTGGGACGCATCCCTTCCAGTGGTGGTGAAGCCACCAGAATGCAGAAACGCAGCGACGCCAAGGACCTCGAGGCTGGGACCCGTGCGGGGCGGTGGCTTCAAGCCAAGCACAAAAGGTTGGGTAATTGAGGACCATCATCGCAAATAGGGCATCAAATAGGGTTGAAAGCTGAAACTTCAATGAAAAACAAATGAAACAACCCAACCGAAGAATATCGAAGAATGATAATTTTATGATAAAGCGTGTCATGTCCACATATGTTTCACATGTTGTGAATGGATTTCGCTGGTGTTTTCTCCGTTGATTTTCATCCACATGCCTGTCCAATCCGCCAATGATTCTCAGGATGATATTGATGGACCCGACTCAATGGTGAACACATACAAAGGACAATCCCAATACCAACCTCAAGAGACTGGTTCAAGGATTATTCCACGGAAAATCCTGGTTTTACCCTCCATATATAGGGGTTTCTGACTAGAACTTTCCTTGAAACCAAACCTGGGATTTTCGCATCTGCATCAAGCCCTTGACCAGGCCGGATGGCTTTGCAGTATTGCGCCACCAACTTCGCAGTAGTATGGGTCATAGACTTCAGATTTGGATGCTCATTCTGGAGTCAAATTGCGAATGACTCAGAGATTTCAAACGATTTGGATGCGTATTCTGGAATCAAATTGTGATTTGTCCGCCATTTCAAACTTTCACCCTGACCCTGACTCTGACCATCTGTCATGTTCCAAGTCGCGACGCATCTTCAGCCTACCCGGCTGCGTCAGACACTGGGAGTGACTGCCACAAACCATCCCTAATTGGGGGTTATCATTGGGCATACCTAGCAATGGAATGATGTAAAATGACACCCAAAAGGTTGGTTACTGCGATGGTTAATTGCTGGTTTTACCGCATGATTTTTGGGGCATCTCAAAGAGATAGTTTCAGAAGTACCATGGCATAAAATGTGCGATCTTTGTTTGAATATTGGGATCTCTTGCATCTGTGTGGGACCGATCCTTTGTAGCCCACTGTTTTGGTCTGTTTATCAGCTGACCAGCCATGTCCCGAAAAAAATAAGAAGGCTACTGTACTTGGTATTAGCTTGGTGTGCCCTTTAATGAAACAACCTATATAGTTTATCAATTTCAAGGACGCTTTTGCAGAACCCCGCGGCATCATCATGGGAAACCCATTCCTTCCCTCACCACCCCGCTACCTCTCCATTTTTTCCATTTATATACCAGTGCAGTGATGTGTTCAACATCTAGGCAACTTACTGAGTTAATTGTCTGCAATTTCAAAAATCAGAAACGAAAAATTTGGGAATTCATCCCTCAATACATCCCAATATAAATCTCGGGGCTCATTCCACCCCAAAAATCACCATGGAATCAAGGACCTTGGCGAGGTCGCAAGCCAGCTGAGCCGCCATGCCACCCTCAGAGAAGCCCAAGACTCCGTCGAAGGGCCCCTGCTGCGCGACCGCTTCCTCCAGAACCTGCCCGCTGGTGCTGGATGGCACATGGGGGACCCATGAAGGGGGTCAAATGTCATACGTCTTATCTCAAGCTTTCGAAGATCCCAAACCACAGCCTCTCGCACTTGAGGAGACTCTGTGGATCGAGCTTCGCCCTCGGGCCACCATCCTTTCCTGGATGCAAGACATTGCAAGACTGGTAGTTGGGGAAGAAGCCTGGTATCTTCAGATATCTGCTGGGTGGAAGTTGCGGTGCCAATTTGTGGCACATGTCTTTTTTTGTGCGAACCACTCATCCCAATGCAACTTCGTACAGAATCTCAAATGATACACCAGGGAATGGCAAATGAAACACGCAAATGTGTCTGGGAGCGCAAATCTGAAATTTGGTCTTACCCACCTGCTGGCAAAGCTACCTCTTCACCAAACTATCCAATGCTTCCTGCTTCCTTCTATGCAACCGCTAACCGATGCTTGGGCTCATGGTGCCATGCTGCCTCACTGCATCCTATGATCAACTAAAGGATACAAAGGTCAGTAGGTGGGGAGTTACTTGCTTACAAGATCTTACAAGAAGGTCAGTAGGTTGGTTGCTCTGATCCTCTTTGAATCTCTTTGGCAAGTCAAATCACACATGAATTTACCATGCCCTTCGAGAATCTAAGCTGGCAATGGGAAATCATCCAGGCTGGTCGGTTAGAACCAAAACTGATCCCCAAAGTCCACGATACGACCAGGTTACAGGGCAAGAGGATACAAATAAACCACTATTTCGGGTTCGGAGAATCCGTGAGAATCCATGAGAATCCATGACGAGAATCCATATTTTTGGCGTGCACTATAGATATCGTTCTGATAATTTGACATTCCTCTTCGTTGGTTCAATCATGAGATAGCATGCTATCTCACTGCTTTGTTGGTTCCTATTGGCGATGATGACAACAAGATTGATGAGGATCAACAATCTGAGGGTGACTCCGGGATCCCATATGGTGAATTGAATGGGTACTGTAGGCTAATGAGGATGAACATGATGAAGGAACTTCCTGTTCCCTTTGCCTTTGGAGCCTGGTATCGTGTTGATGCGTTCTTCGTGTTGCAACGGCAAATCGATGGGGCCATCAATGAACCTCAAGAGAGGTAACGGCGGCCGCGGCTGGAAAACTTGCCCACCTGATTGAACAAAGTTGACCATTCCAGACTATAGTTCTCAAAAGACATGCCCAAAAGGTCCCTTGTTAACTTGACTTTTGGGGGGATATATGGGAAAACTGAACACAACATTGCACCATCATTTCCTCCAGATAAGTAGGTGGTTTTATTATCGCCGGTTTTTCGCCCCTCAAAGAAGCTTCGGAGCTTCTTGTCTTCTTGTTGGGCTTCGAAACTTTGAGGCTATTCAGTTCCAACATGATCATCCACCATTACCCATCGGCGGATTCAGCTCGTCTAGGTGACACAAAGTCCGCAAAGTTGGCAGATTTCCCAAGGCTGCGCTCCAACTTGGTCTGGAAGGTGGTGCCCGTCTGGCAACGGCCGTGCAAGCACAGCACTCGCAGCTTGGGGCGGCCCGCCATGGGAGAGGGATGTGGCAACATCCATGGTCAATTTGCGGAGATGCTAAACATTGTTGGGTCAAGTTGGGGTCAAGTTGGGTCAAAGATGGTGTAAAGTTGGGGTTAAGTGGGGTCAAGGATGGTGTAAAGGTTTCATTCTGGAAATTCAGAGCTGCAGTCAGAATCCCATGGGGTTGAAAACCGCCTTGACGCTTCTCATTGGCAAGAAAGCTTTCTAAGGCAAACTCAAAGGTAAGGTGAAAAGGAGGAGCAAATCAATTTTTTTGTGAGAGTGGCTCCCATGCCAAAGAAGTAAAACTAAAATCCGTTCGCTCCCAAAAGGCTGGGGACTTGTAGCTTCCTACGTATCAAGTGGGGAGGTGTTCAGATTAGCGATGCCAAAACCCAAGGCTTTGAGCAGTGAGCCAGCTGCCTGTGGTAGAGACTGCACGATCCGAACGCTTCAAGGTCGGACCCATGAACTGCTCATGTCCGGCTAAGACTTATTGAAACGGCGATGGCACCATGGAAAACTTTCTCCAAGTCAGAAACTTGCCGGGCACGATGGCTCTGAATATGTTCAAATATGTTCCAATAAAGTCATACTACCAATAATCTGAGGAGTTGGATACACAGTGGGTCTCCCCACCAGCCAGCACGGACTATGCAACACATTACAGTACTGTATATAAAAGAAATGGGCTTTTGCAGGAATTCACTCGCTCAAGCCTTGATTAAATTCAAAAATCCGTTGGAATCATGAACAGGGTGTCGAATAGTCTTGTTTTGTTTTTGATACGGTTTTTTTTTTTTTGCTTTCTGTTCTGGTACCATTTGCCTTGTATTTGCAACAGTTTGGAACTAGAACCTGTCATTTTGCATGGTATTTGCTACACTTTGGCATGTTCACCTTCCATTTTGCATGGTATTTGCTACATTTTGGCATGTTCACCGAGTTTCATTGATGGCTTTGTTTAGGATTCTTTAGGGTTTCTTTTGGGGTTTCACTTAGGGTTTGTTTAGGATATCATTTAAAATTTCTTTAGGGTTGCTTTAGGGTTTCGTTTGGGGGTTCTTTAGTGCTTCAGTGCTTCTTTGGGTTTTATTTGTGGTTTCTTTAGAGTTTCATTTAGAATAATCATCTTTTAGGTTTCATTTAGAATATCTTTGGGGTTTCACCTAGGGTTTCATAATTGAAGGTTTCTTTGGGTTTTCCTTTAGCATGTTTGATAACCAAACAATAGCTTTCAACAAATTCACCCCCACCACACCAAGAACCAAAAACCACCGGCCCTGCGGCCCTGCGCCACATTTTTTCGTATCGATCGCGGGCTGCTGCTTCGACTGCCCGGTGACCTCGGTGACCATAGGCTGTCGGCCGCGTCGAAGCTTCGCTCCATGCTGGAGAGGTACTCCTGGACGTCAGCAACGACGCTGTGTGGGATGTGTCGAGGATGGCGCTGTACCCCATGTCTGAATAAACCGGACATGATGATCAACAAAGATGTACAAAAAATAACTTTTTGAAGTACTCTATTTCCAATTATGCTCAGACAAGAACATTTGATATGGCGACCCAAAATGAGGGCACCAACACCAATGGACCCTTAAAGAGTCCTTTTTGATGATCCTTTTTGTCAGTATTGAACCATCCAATTCATTTTGGGGCTAAACCATGGTGGATGGGGTTGTATTTATCTTCGACTAGGGATTTAATCGATGTGATCCAGGTCAAAAGGGTCTATGACCATATCCAAGGGATCAGTTTCAAAATCATCGGAGGCCAAAGCATCTTGACCTCTATCCGTTGGGAGCGACATTCCCTACGCAGGAAACTATGCAGATGCTGTTGAACCTTCCCATGGGAATGCTTCACACACTTTCGCCGCCCTGGTCTCAATGTCATGCTGTAAAATCAATCACAAATCGATAATCACAGAATGATCTAATTATCATTGATCTTCAGTGGTCATACCCTCTGGTAAACTAAGATAGCTATTGAAAATGGCCATTTATAGTGGATTTTCCCATTAAAAATGGTGATTTCCCATAGTTATGTTAGTTCACCAGAGGGTACCACTTTCAGATCTTAAACTCACCAGGTGCCCCAGGCGCCCTGAAGGAGCCCATCCTGCAACGACGTGAGCAACTTCTGCTTCTGATGCTCAGATTGCTGCAGCTGCTGCTTGGTCTTCCGCAGCTCTTGGCTCAGAGACGCCTCAATACAACGATCAGATACCGAGAGACCGGAGCAGGGGTAAAACATGGTAAAACCAGTAGTTTTATCATTTATCTATTATGTTTCTATCTATCTGTCTCTGCCTATATGTGCATATCCTATAGGTAGATTGCCAACAAAATAGGGACCTATTTCCTCTCGATTTTGGTGGTCTCAACAACAACGGCCATTGTCACAACCCTAACAAAGCAAGAACCGGATAGGCCTGGCTCAAGCAGGGCAGTTTATCTTGCCGCTACATCCCCACCATGGCGACTGCCAAAATCTTCTCATCCCATGCCCAGATTACCAGCTCTGGCATATCCCCGAGGTGGGCGAGGCGAATCACGCAGCGCCCAGCAGGTCATTTCGTTGGTGGTTTCGTTTTTGCTGAACACACTCGTCAGTTGAGATCAATTCAGAGCATCGCTCCAGGTAGGACTGAACAGTTGAACATTGAAACATCGTTGAAACCCAATCAAATTGTCATAGATATGATATTATCATATATCAACCCCATTTCACGGTGGCTGACTAGCCAGTTGCCATTGAGTAAACCGTCATAATGCTGGTGGAAGAACGAACCACCACACCATCCATTTCGTAGCAAACCATCACAGATCTGGCTGAATCTTTTACAATTCTCCAACCTGAATGATGGTTCAATGATTAATGATTCTATCCCCAGGGTTTTAGCATGCAATCCACATATATCCACATGCCATTGACACCGATCAACCGCCCCAAGGGTCTGGCGCCTGCACGGCATCTTTCTTGGAGACTTGCGCCAGCACTTCCTCCTTTTGAAGCCGCAGCGTCTGCAGTTCCGCTTCGCGGTCCTGGAGATTCTTCGGGGGACTCTGGGGTAAAGGAACATAACTACGGTATATGGAAAATGGACAATCTATGGATGATTTACCTACTAAACATGGTGACTCTTATTATAGCTATGTTTATTTACCCAGACAGTACCCTCCATCAAACATGGAAAATTCCCCGTTGATTTCGATGATTTCCCGTTAAAACCTTCATTTGGTTCGGAATTTTCCAGTCAGCCATGTTTGATGACACCGTAGGTTTCGTTGTGAAAATGTTCAGGGGTTGTCCTGTTAAATTGTCTAAAGTCGATTTTGTGACAGCTCTGCCTGTTGGCTTGCCAGTTGGGAACATCCTGACTAATTAGGACACAGGACATATGGCTACAACACCGCGCCGCAAATGCATGATTCACGGTCCCCATATCAGCTCTACCGGGGCGCCATCCTAGGCTTGCCTTATCCAGGCCAGGAAACGTAGCAAGCAACGTAGATCTTGTGAAGCCCCAGGGTGCAATGGTCAGTAGTGTCAGTAATGTCAGTGCATGTCAGTACCGCTTGGCAGTCCTGAAATTGCTGCTTGGCATCGGCTTCAAGTCCTTGCAAATCGGCGAGCGAGATCATCACAGAATGATCAAGTAATGCCCTGTAAAGCCAATGAACACGTCAAGTCTAACAAGTCTAATACAAACCACCAACAGATTGAACAACCATGGAACTCAACCAATAAAGCTGGGAATCTTCAAATTCTCCCCGGAAATGGCTGGACCCATGGCAGGGAACCAAGGGGATGGATAAATCATGGCACATGGACATGCTATTTCCTGGGGTAGGACACGATAGAAGTCTACAGGGGCGGGCTCCATGGCCCAGGCACTCTTAGCTGCAGCCAACTGGGCCTTTTGCTCCACTTCAAGCCTTGCAGAGACGTCAACTTCAGGACCGTGGAAGTAGCTGCATTTGGCCAGGGACGTGAGTTGCAAAAAAAGACATGAAATGGAAACAAGTTCTACCCTCTGGTAAACGAACATAGCTATTGAACATGGCCATAGAAATAGTGGATTTTCCCATGAAAAATGGTGATTTTCCATAATTATGTGGCTGTTTACCAGAGGGTAACACATTCCAACAACTTACTTGACATCCCTTGAACCGAGGCACTGCACCACATTGGATTCCTGAGATTGGCAAATGGGTCAGGTGGATGAGGGACTCCGAAAGCTTATTTCATATATGAATATATATATATATATATATATATATATGATTTCATTGGATTTGAGCTCATCATTCGAGGTTTCAGAACCAAAAAAAATCACAGAGGTTCGCAGCCAATCTTGAGAACAGGGACACAGGGAACCACTGTGCTGAGTTATAGATGATGCTGAGGGTGTCTCAGAGTTGAAGGTGCAAAAGGAACAACGGTAGACAACAATATCATCCCACATCAAGTTTTTCTCCTGATAACCTAGGATAGGTAAATCGGCCATTGGCCAGACTTAGGGACTTGCAGAAACCACATAATTCTGTCCGTGTAGGCTCATCTCAATCTCAATCCAGAACTGATCCTCCCATAAACGTGCAACCCAAGTTTTTCACCGATATAACTTCTGTCTATTTCATAGTTCCTTGATTTTCCTGAACATCGATCAACACCTTTTTTTTTTTCCTGCCATAGGTCTGGGTGAGACCCGTTGGCACCACTACAGCAACTATGCTCTCAGGTGAAGATCGAATTTACAAAAAACTTTCAGAA
>BGPT01003080.1:32673-46946 GCA_003297045.1 Symbiodinium sp. clade C Y103 | reverse complement strand
CAAGAGTGTCTCCCAAGTGTGTCTCCCAGGAGTGCCTTCCAAGAGTTTCATGCCAGGAGTATTTCCCAAGAGTGTCTTCCCAAGTGTGTCATGCCAAGAATGTCTCCCAAGATTGTCTCCTAGGAGTCTTTTCCCAAGAGTGTCATGCCAAGAGTGTCATGCCAAGAGTGTCTTCTCAAGAGTGTCTTCCCAAGAATGCNAGAGTGTCTCCCAGGAGTGTCTTCCCAAGAGTGTCATGTCAGGAGTGTCAAGAAGGTTCGTGTGAGCATTCGGGTTCGTGGGCTGCATCTTGTTTTTTTGGGGGCGGTAGAATTTTTCATGGTCAAAGTTCGATGTTTTCTCTGTTGCAGGCGAGGCCTTGGCCGCAGCCTCCTCAGGCATGACTTGACCAAAAACATTGCAATAGTTGGAATGGACTATTGAGAACTTGGACTATGCCCCAAGTAAAACATTTATGACATACCAACTTGATATTTAATGGAGTTGTGATGGACTACTACTGTAGTGGTATTTCGTGGAATTTACCTACCAATAGTCAATGGGTTTTTAATTGAATGGAGTTTGAATCGACTTTGAACATGATTTTATGGAATGTAGCCACCAATCATGGGGTATAGCATGAGGATTTAAGGTGATCGGCACAATTTGGTGGTTCATCCCACTCAGTAAACAGGTCATATCCCTGGTTGATTGGTTGTAGGTGGGATAAGTAGGGTTAGTTTACTTACAAGTGGGGTTTTGGCCTACTTACTACCAAGTATCCTGGATATACTGGGGATGTACATGGATGTACTGCAAATATCATTGGGAGTGGGGGCAGTATTCGTGGATTCTGGTGGTGTATATATGTAAATAACCAGCAAATAAAATATGCGGGATATGATCCATGCGATGTTCTGGGATATTGGCAATTAAACCATGGAGAATTCGGATTTAATGAGAAATGTGGATATAATCGGGATATTCAATCAGGTAAACAACCAACATATGATAGGGGCCTGCAATGGCCTGCATGAAACCTGACAATTGGGTACCCCTAAATTCCTACAGTTGACCATGATTTACCCACATTTTCGTTTTCAAGATATCAAGTTTGGGGTATTCCCGTTTTTCAGACGCACCCACATGTGTTTTTTGTGGTTTTGGAACTTTTGTGGATTTGCCCAGATTGCAAGACGATCAGTTTGCCTCACTGTCCCAGACGCTGTGGACCCGAGAATACACCGATGACAGGATACGTGTTACGTGTCAAGGAGCCGAATCCTAGCCGTGAAGCAAAAGTAATGGATGTTACCAAAACAATAGTAAGCCATCCCCAATTTTACCATACATGGGTGGGAAAACCATCAAAATATGGGTGATTTCTTATTGTTTTCCTAACCACTGATAGTAATGTGGGTGATTTGTATTCGTTTGTTATTGCATGAAAAGAAGCCTATTGATTGATATTTACATCACTGAAGTTTCTAGTACCACGAACGAAATCCGTAGTACCAAACCCAGGCAACCATTACTTGGGAGTGCATCCCAGTTGGATAACCCTACTACACCCCAGTTCTGTGTGATATCTACATGGAATATCCTCCTCTGTACACGGGTTATCTTCATGGCTTATAACCTCCTCAAAAGAAAGCTCGGATGCACATCCAAGAAATCATGATTTATGAACAATATCCGTTACATCCCCATATCTTTAGTGATTAAACGTTCAAACCTATAATTGATGGTGAAATCAGTATTTTTTTCTGGCTATCATGCTCCAACCTGCTCTGGCTTTCTGCAGATGGCAGCACCGATAGCGCTTCCTTGACCGAAACCTCATCGAAGCTCCGTCTGTGAATTTGGGAAATGGAACCAGGGCACCATCGATTTTTCATGAAATAGGCCGGTGCCAGAACGGGACGCACGCCTCTATCTGCTGGAGTTATTATGTTTGATACCATTGTAAAGTGGAGAATAGGTACAGTATGCAAATGGATCGATATGGATACTACAGAACCAAGATATGCAAAAATAACCTCTTCCAATGTTCAGCATCCCAGGCCAGTCTGATTTCTTCGAGTGGAATAGATCCCTCGACCCGATATTGCGCCCTTGTTGCATGGTGATATGTGTAAACCTTTGGAATTTGCCTGGCTATTTTTACTCCGCATTGGTCAAAGCCTGTTTTATTATTATGTGTTGATCACCCGCAAAAAAAAGTGTTTTTCTTCATCCATCCATTGTCACTGGTCACTTCCAGCCTCAAACCATCTGAATGCTGAGGAGAGGAGCCTTTATTGCCAGATCCAAGTTCTTTACAGGGGCTAGGAGCCCCAGTGAGTCATATGGTGAAACCAGGAGGCCCAGATCAATTGGGGCATCCCAAATACCATGTCGTTTTTCTAGTAGAAAGTGACCACTGTTCGTGCACGTTGTGTCCCTATTGGAGGTTTCCTAAAATAGGGGTACCCTCAAATCATCCATTTTAATAGGATTTTCCACTATAAACCATCCATTTTTGGGTACCCCCATTTCAGGAAACCCTCATTTCTAGGAAACACCCATGTGTATACATCGCTAGAAACGGAGTGTTCACCCAAGCGAGATTTGCAGCGTGAAGGATTATGAATCACGTACTAGTCTGGGACGCGCATCCAAGCAGAGGAACCATGTCTTGATCATGGCGGACTGGGCTGGTAATTGAGGTGGACGTTTCTGGAGAGAGTTTCATGTTTGCCCTGGTGGAAAGCGTATTGTGAATTGTCACCGTCACCAATAAAAAATTCTGTAAAATGCAGTACCCTCTGGTAAATTGATATAGACCCTGAAAATCACCCACTTTTAGTGGAAAATAATCTTCCAACCCTGATAAATGGCAGGGCCAAACTGTTAATTTACCAGAGGCTAAATTTCAAACAGTTGGTTTCCAGCTTGTTTTCACTTCGCAAGCATTCTGAATTGGGGTTTGCTATATCTTCGGTCACCAAATTTCGCATCCAAGGTGCCAGCGCCGATGGGTGCCATGTTGGCGCTGCAGGGTCTCCGAGAGACCCGGATGAGCTGCCCTGCCTTTGTGGCCGATGCAGAGATGTGGAAAACTCATCATTTCTGGATGATTTTCTGAGGAAACCATGGTTTTTCCCTCATCTTTTTGTATGTCTACCCTAGGGTACCTGAAAAGTGGGGATAAGATGGGAATTCTATTGGAATTTAGTGGGATATAATCGGGATATCATGATATAATGGGAACATGTTTCATAAATGGAGATATTATGGTAAAGTCATCTTCAAAATGATGATAACATGGGGGTCTACTGGGGGATTTTATGGGTTTTAATGGGATTTAACAATTGTGTGATGGGACTTGCCCTCCTAACTATCTGTGAAATCCATCATACATGGAGGTTTCTAGCTGGGAAAATCATGGAACTAAATGGATCATTTTCCACCTAAGACCTAGCCATGTTTGATTACCGGAGGCTATCCCTGCGGATAAACGGAGATGATTTTCAAAACAGATGATCACTGGTTGGATGGTTTAAAATATGTCTTATGTTGCATCCTTGGATGATGATCCCAATTGACAAATCTTTGGGGGTTGAAACCACCACCAAATGACATCAACGGCGAACATGATGACAAACCATGATTGTGAGTGGCCTATTTCAAAGAAAGCCATATCATATATATATATATATATGTATACTCCTCATGGGGGATCCTCCAATCTTCAGGGGAGAACATGAATCTGAGCAATTTAATGCAGTGCATGATCTCTCGTAGCGAACCCTGCCTTCTTTGTGGTTTTGTGAGGATGTTTTGGAACCATTCCAATACAATTTCATTGCCAAAATATTTGAGTATGCACGCTTCAACGTCTTGTCTGGTTCCCGAGTTTCGCGCTCTTGCAAAAACCATCCGTCAAGCGGAACTGGAACATTTGGGTATGGCTCAAAATTACTAACCCTATAATTGGTTGGTTTATGTTAATTTCCCATTAAAAATTTTTGGTGCCATAATTTTGAGCCATAGCCATTTCCCAATTCTAGATGAGAACATCAAATCGTTGAAGCCAAGCACAGTCGACAGGTTGCCCCTCTTCTGGCAGCTGGATTCCAACGAGATTCCATTCGGTTGGAAGGCTCACCAGGTGCGAATTGGGAATGGGTCTAGGCAGGGTTTACAAGTTGGTTGAAGAGGAACATGAAGTTTAACCTCTATTTAATTGGATTAGTGTTGAATATTGTTGAACATTTGAGTTGGCGCCACTACCATGTGTTCTCTTTGGTGAACAGGCTGAATCAGAACACAGATTCAAATATCTAGGCCCTCTTCAAACCTTTTTCCAAAGTCACATCATCGGCAGCTGCTCAGCAGCTACCATCCATCCGTCTGGCCCAACAGACCCGGCTGACTCGAAACATCACCGGGTCACCGCTTGATGAACCTCGAACCTCACGGTTCTGTTTCATGATTATCAACGACTTGTTTTTGAAATTTGCCCCAATGTTTTTAAGATTTTCCGGCTCTTCTGGGCACATAGTTGTTGAATGTTTCTCATGTTTCTCCTTGCAAGTAGTCTTCGGATGCTCAATGGAACCATCACTCAGCGCATTTTTCATGTCGCGCTCCGCTGAGAAAATCCCTTCCTCCTCATGTCAAGTGCATTCCAAGCAAAACCTCGGTTTAATCCTGGATTTATTCATGTTCAGCTCCCAAGCAATATGTTCATTCATATGCTCGGTGGGGAAGTGTTACGTATATTATCATATTATTTCATGATTGCACAATATTGCACATATATTTGGAAGAAACACCACTTGCTGGCTGTTTGATTGATGGTTACATGTTTTTTTAATGTTAAACATTGTTCAACCATGGAAATGGCAGCATGATCCTCAACTTGGATCAGCCAGGTGGCTGTGGCAGTGCTGTTGATTTCTGCAGTGCTGATGGTGTCGCATTTGAAAACTCTTAGCTTGGGAGTCTCAGTGGTGGTGGATGAATCACCGGCTTGGTTTTGTATCTATTTATGTATCTTTCTATCTATCTGTCTTGTCTTGTTTGTCTTGTCTTATCTTGACTGAATGTGTTCTATTCTTTCTGTATTTTAATTATATCGTATCTGTTTTATCTGATCTATCTTATCTATCTTATCTATCTATCTTCTCTAGTTTATCTAGTTTATCTATCTGATCTATGTTGTCTATCTACGCCTACGCCTGTCTATTTGTCTGTCTACCTGTCTGTCTATCTGTTTGCTTATCTGTCTATCTTTTTCTTGCCTTTGTGACACATACTTGGCTATAGATGCATGATGATAGATTACGGGGCTACCTCATGATGTAGGTAATATGACCATGATGGTGTCTATACTTAATGCTCAATGACATATTCTGAACTGGATATTGTCGTGGAGTTGCGTATTTGATTCCCCGAAGCGGATTTGATTCCCCAAGCAGGATTATCTCCCTCCTTAAGTTTGGATCATATCGTTCCAATCGTGAAAAGTAATTCTTAAATGTTGCTAGACAAGTCTTTGAGGAGTTCTAAGTGGTCAGGAATTAACATCGCCCCCTTTCCAATCAAACTGCTAGCCCTTATCTATGGTTTGCATCCTCCAAGCCAAACAAAATTGCAGCCTTGAGGCCACCTTTTTTAACTTTGAGTGCGGCAACAAAAACCCAACCCCTCAGAACTGGGGCCCTGCAGACCCTGAATATTCCTTTCATTGCATAATTATGCCATATATTCTTACTGGTGCTTAGTAGGGAATGGGGGAATGGGATGATTATAAATGGTTATTACAGGTCATTCCCCCATTCCCTACTAAGCACGAGTAAGTATTTAGATCTGATAATCTGATAGAATGATCATGATGTGTTGGGAGAGTGCGTACCACTCAAACGACTCAGCTGGTTTTGAGGCTCGAAGATGTTCATGCGTGACCCGAAAAAGGTGGGAACAGTTGGGGCGTGCAAAGGGAGTCGGCAAGAGGAGGTTGGTATTGAGATGTATTGAGTATCCGAGTGGGTCAAAATTAAACACAGAAGTTTCATCAAGTTGCCATCCACAATCATACAACCCATGGAAGAACATATGCAAGACAATTAAGAAAAAAGATAGGGAGAACATAAACACAATGTCAATAGATTGGTTACTACATCCAAACTCATCCAAACTATGTATGGGGGTTTCCTGAAATGGGGGTACGCAAAAATGGATGGTTTATAATGGAAAATCCGGATTGAAAATGGATGATTTGGGGGTACCCCTATTTTAGGAAACCTCCATATATATATATATATACATGTCATGTTGCCAACCTACAGGTTTTACATGTCATGGACGAAATCCTGCACGAGGCCTCGCATCTTCGTATCCGCTCGCCTTGGGAGGCGAAAGACGCCAAATTTTGGGGGGCGGAGTTTGGCCTCCCAAAAAACAGGGTGGAGAGTTGGTAACCCACCATTTAATAGGCATATTACAGTGGGATATCAATTGGGATATGTATGTGTATTATATATGTATATTATATGTGTATAAAATATCCCACGATATGATGTTTGGATTGGTCCAAGGCTAGTATATCCTCGTTAATGGACATGCTAATCGTGAAAATGGTGATCAACGATGTTGCGGGAACCCTGTTGTCAGAGGATTCCAGATTGATCCCCCTTGTAGTATCTCAAAAGAGGGCAAAGCCACAATTCCATGGCGCAAGTTGTTGCTGAGTGGTGATTGATGACTGTGCTGCTCGATTATTTGCACCTGATCAATTAAATGAACCACAGTGATGAATTATCATTGCTATCATCAACCTGGTTTTATTGCTGATTGCCCCCCTGTTTGTGGGATAATGAGGAGATCCACCACATTCCACCAAGGTTATGCGGAGATATTGATCATTGAAAGGAGGGTGTTGTATATTTGGATGAACATTCTGTGGTGTGGGATACAACCAGCAACAAATGAAGGCAAAACTATGTGAAACTACACGAACAATACTAACACTAATGACAAAATGAATTACTGTCCAGGAATCAAACATGGCAGTGGAAGATCCCCCCATTTGTAATTGGTTTTCCCATCAAAGTCTCCATTTATAAGGAGTCTCCCATTGCCACCCTTGATTGTCGGAGGGTAGATCAGAATCAAAGCGAATGACTTGTTGATCTGGTGGAAACTTCAGATTGGCAGATCATTTTGAGTTGAAATCAGTCGTCATTTCATTGTCGAACAGTGCTGTTCTAGAACTTGACCTCATAACTCGTGCCGAGCACCATAGAGACAAGCATCATAAAAAAGACCCTAACTGGGTGGCACATACACATATAATGGGTATAGGCACATTACATATATATATATATACACATAATTATATAATTGCATATATATATATATATGTCTGTCTATGTATATATACGCATATTTAAACATATTTATGTATGTGTACTGTGTACCCTGAGCACCATATCGTATATAGACCCCTTTGAGCACCATATCGTACCTCGCAATGGCTTGTAGATTATCACCATCCCAAAAAGTAATAT
Source organism: Symbiodinium sp. clade C Y103 (assembly GCA_003297045.1). Taxonomy (NCBI): domain Eukaryota; class Dinophyceae; order Suessiales; family Symbiodiniaceae; genus Cladocopium; species Cladocopium sp. clade C. The sequence continues at coordinate 39,411 of BGPT01003080.1, read as the reverse complement.
TCATATTCATAGTGTTGTTTCGGTTTGAGCACAGATGCATGTATACAGAAACAGAGAAAGATATATACATCAGTATCGATATATACGATATAAACCCAAACAAAACTGTTGCGACCAAACATCCAACAAAACCCATCTAAAACGCGCGCATCCAACTATAACTGTATCTCCAAACCTGTCCTTGTACTCGATTCTCTAACTCTTTGTGGGATTACTATCCTGTATAGATTCCCCAAACCTAGTTATAAGTTAAAAACCCATCTACCTATAGTCAGAATGACCCTGAACCCAACACTTAAGCTTGGTTTTTAACCTGTCATAATCTAGTAGACCATTATCATCCAACCAAATCACAATTTCTCATGAGAACAAAAACATCACCACATCACCAGATATCCCCCAAAACCTCCAAATCCCAATTTGTCATGGCCAACAATAGTTGACTACATCAACTATAAATCCCCAAGTTTGTTTTTCAGCCCTGTCGGGCTGAAACCGCGCCTTTCGTTTGACTGAAATCAAGGGAAAGTGCGGTTGTTCAGGCAATTTTCTCCACGTATGTCACGTTTCGGGGTGGGGTGGGGCAATAATGTTCATCCTACTCGTACTATATTCTTGACAAGACGCTCTTGACTTTTTATTCCGCTCTTCTTGGGGTTTGGGGGGTGGGGTGGGGCAATAACGTTCATCCCACTTCGTTCTTGCCATGACACTCTTGACTTTTCCTGTCGCTATTCTTGGGGTTTGGTGGGGGTGGGCTGGGGCAATGACGTCCGGCTCTTGCACTCACGTGATGCCACGTCTCATGTCAACCCGTACCATGGGTCTTAGGTCAGGAATTTGTCTTGCTAGAGATGTTGTACGTTACGTCATGGGGTTTGGGGTAGTACGTCTCATGGTTGCCTGGACATGGGGTCTTACGGCACGGATGTGTTTTGCTAGAGATGTTCTAGTTTACGTGATGGGGGCTGGGCTAGTATGTTTCATTTTAACTTGTATCTTGGATGGAGAAGTATGTTTGTAAATAAGATGAAGTTGTTTTGATATAAATAAATGTTTACTTCTATTGGGGAATGGTTGGTCATGTGTGCTTGGAAACCAAGATGAATATGTGGTGCCCAAGGCATTTCTTGGCGCGCACGTTTACGACCCGACCGGGCGTTGGTTATCCCACCATTTTTAGCGGTTAAACATCAAAAACCTCCTAAGCTATTCCTCCAACACAGGGCATGCTGAAGCTTGCTGGTGTCCTGGGCGCTGTGGCTGCCGCCTTCCTTTGCTCCCCGTGGAGGTTGACGGGAACGTGGAGGGGAGAATTGACAACCGCGCCGGTGAGAAAATAAGGAGAAATCCATCAATCATTAATGATGGTATCGGGAGATACAACACCACAACGATAACAACAACAACAACAACAACAACAACAACAACAACAACAACAACAAATAGGTGTTTGTTAGATGGTACCACTATGTTTTTGATGGTATACTCCAATGCTGGTTTTTGTTTGAATGCAACCAACAAAAATGGTGGTATGGTGGGATAGACTCCGCGTGGGATTGGACCATTAAAAGCCTTTGTTGATTCATAACTATGTGGGGTTTACACTATCCAACGAATTGCGGATTATCGCAAACCATGAGCTGGAAATCCCCTCCCCCCTACCCTGTTAAGCAACCAGCATAAAGGGACGACAGACATTTGGGAAGAAAGGAAACAACGGATATGGATTTAAAGCAACGATTGTATAAATGGGCAGATTATTGGAATATCATTTTGTATTATCAGGTGTGCTGGGGGATTTGGGGATTCAATTGAAGCCGCAAGATTGGACATTTACCAACGGGGAATTTATTGACAGCATAAAGGAAAGATAAAGCACACAGCATCATTTGGGATTGTCCAAATGGGGTTTAATTCGAAAATCGTAATTTCCTTCAATAGGGTATGTCCAAAAAAGGACCAAAAGGGTATATCGGTATAGCCCAAATGATATGTATGGAAATTTGAATGGGAACGATTATGCCTGGGAATTGGGGATTTTGGACACATGCATTTGTAGTTTTACACAATAGATACATGTAATATCCTGTAATACTATGTAGTAGATGGAGAAAAACATGTTGGAAGAAACACTGAACACATTCCACTAGATGGTGCTCGCCTCGGCCGTAGTTTGAAACATTCCACTTTTGGTGGTGATGTCATCCCTATAGATCCTGTGATTGCCCCAGGTTTAGTCATCATCTCCGGGGTAGCCCGATGATATGCGCCAAACGTGGGGCCCAGCGTCAGTCCTTGGTTTCCAGTTTCCATCATCCCTATGACCTGCCTGAAAGTTGATCCAGCATAGATGATGTACCCCAGGGTTGACAGGATGCCGAAAGAGGAACAGAGCTTTGTGTTACAAGGACTTGCCATTTGGGGCAGACTCCAGTGATCATTGGCGAAGCCTTTCCAACTTGTGAAGACGCGCATCTTGGAAACAGCAAGGTATGTTGGTTCACTTCAGTCTCCCTATGACAATCCCAAGCCTACGTGTCCCCGGTTTCATCAGCGGCCAGGATGGTGCTGGTCATGGAATGCACCTATGTGGTCAGTTTATTTGTGGCGGCCTTAGACCCGTGGGTTCAGTTCATTGATGCTTGCACAGGAGATCAACCCCGGATTCATCAACCGAAATGTTGACTAAACATAATTAATCATGGGCTTCCCCCCAAATAGGGACAATTTGCTGCTTAAATGGTACCACCCCAATTAAATATCAGCAGCGAAGTTTAATACATTTTAATACAATCTGCGGTTGACACTAGTGTCTCTCATCCGAAACCATAAGGTGATGAGGGGCCCATGTTTCATCCTGGAATCCTGGAAAACTGTTGTGAAGCTGCCCCAATTGGCCGTCAGACCACGGAGACGACTTCCGATCTTTCTCTGAGTAGCCGGACATGGCTCAACAACTCCCCAGAGCCTTTGCTGATTGGAAGTTCTACATGCTGTGGCCAGTTACACCTCTACAAGACGGCGCTCATACCTCAGGTTCTTCGTTGTAACCCTGTTGCTCATACTTGCCCATATTTGTCGGTCAGATCCGCAGCTATGTTGTTGTTGTTGTTGTTGTTGTTGTTGTTGTTGTTGTTGTTGTTGTCGTTGTTGTTGTCGTTGTCGTTGTCGTTGTCGTTGTTGTTGTTGTTGTTGTTGTTGTTGCTGTTGCTGTTGCTGTTGCTGTTGCTGTTGCTGTTGCTGTTGCTGTTGTTGTTCTTCTTCTTCTTCTTCTACATCCCCATTTTCCTGTCCTATGTACCCATGGACAGCTGGGCGCGTGTCAAATCGATTCGAATTGTCATCCGAGATGGGCTGCTTAAAATTTGAATGATCATGACGAGTCGGCCAGCTTCAGCCTGTCCCCGAAGGGTCAAATTTTGTCAACGAACTGAGAACCTCTTTGCACCTGCATTGCTCTGAACTGCTGTTGGCTGTACCTCTTTAAACCTGATGAAATCACCATGAAACCCCACTAGATTCTCCATGAAATTCCATTCAATCACCATTAAAGCCAATTAAATCATCATTAAACCCCATCAAATCATACTTAATCCTCACTGATCCTTACTGGTTTTCGAGGTTGGTCCCATTGTCTACCATCTTTTGGCCGAATGAGTTGGTGGAGCCGGCTCTGTTCTGAGGTATTCTGTTTCCTGTTTTTCTCCCGAAAGATCAGTGTCTTAAAGTATGTTGTGTTATTTTCAAAGTACTAGTATGTTCAGTGTATTTGAACTCTTGTTCTTTTATGTTTATGATAATTTATGTAACAATGTAGTAGTTTGACATACTTTTGTGGTCGTTGTGAGGGTACGATGCATGCATTGTGCATCACAGGATGGCGTTCCTAAGATACAATTACTCAGCAAATTGGGCTCAACAAATGAAGAACTACTGATTGCTAACAATTTGATCTCCTTGGAATGGATGCTATTTTGGTGAAGTGGGGGTCGTTTGGCTTACATCCACAGCGGTCAAAAGTCCTGGTTTCATGTGCACAGCCATGGCATGGCGACCATGGCAGGTAGAGATTCAACGGGTGCAAGTACGATGAACATCTCGATTGGCTCAGGAGAGACTTTAGTTCACAATTTTTGGGATTTGGGCAAGGATTTCAGATTGTTTAACTAGCCATCGCTCGAAGCATTGACGAACCATCGTTCCTGGACCTGAGTCCGATGGAATTAGTGTCTTTAATTAATTACTGGTGGTGATCACAAAATCAGGAAATGTGAAAAATCCTTTGAGTGGCAGACAACGCAGGCAACACAGGTATGTGGGTACAACCAGATTTATCCAATTGATTCAAGCCATTTTGATAAGGGGCGGTCAAACATGTGGTACCTGAGGGTGCTTTTTTGGAACAAAGGGCTTGACATTTATACTAGCAAACCAACATCATGTTTTGATGTTGACAATGTTGACCCATTCCATGGCCCACAAATGTATCATGATACAAACGTAAACCATCGCATGTTTGAACCCTTCATGCCTGACAGCTAGGTGGAATGTGTTCCAAGCAACTCCTGATTGGCATTGGTGGATCTCATGGCATCGTTCATCATCACCACCATCATCAGCATGACAATTGGTTTTATTCTCATTACAGTAGTTTTCTCATCAGTCACAGACACACAAGCACTTCTTTTGGTATGGTATCATTTGTTTAGATCTACAATTCTTGTAAACATGTATGTGTTTATCAAATGGTAAAACATACAGTATTATGAACATATGATGTTTTTTTGTCATGGAAAATGTCTGTAATATATGAATATATATATGACATATGTGCAGCTATATCATTGCATAAGCATATTAATACACATATTAGCGTCCACCCTGCCCGGCATCTCAGGATCGCTCTGATCGCCGTGAAAGCTGCACAGTCCAACTAACGGCGTTCGGAGTTGGGTATGGCGACTTGCGTGCATGGCCAAGCCGTGATCTTGCTGGAGTCATAGCAGAATCCATCATGGTTCTACAGGGTGGTGTCACCGGAGTTTGCTATGTTGGTTGATGCCTTGACGAGGGTTGATGGTGATTAGACATGATTATAGATGGGGTTATAAACCAACAAAGATCATCAGGGGCACCACCTTGTATCAGTAGGGACAACAAATTGCATCAAACTTCAGGACAGCCATAGGTGGTGCCATCCGCTAGCCGATAGGGCATGTAATCCCTGAAACGCCAACAATGAACCCCAAGAAACCCATTGTTCAGTGCTGAATCCTATCATTTTGGAGGCATATTATGGAGGAATTTCTTGGCAAGTTTGACCCAACCATTTTCCAAGCATGTAGAATACAGCATGAACACACATTGAACCGCAAAAAGATGCTTGTCCATCCAGATCACCCATTGAAATCTTTAGAGATGGATCTTTATTGGTCACATCCAGGACCAAACTGGCCATTGCACGCAAGGCCAGGTGCCCATGATCAGTTTCACAGCTTGAGGATCGCATGACTGGAGTCCGCGAGCCAGATGCAGATGGAGTTTGTAACCCAAAACTTTGTTGAAATACAGATACAGTAATTCTTTCTGCAGGTGGAAGGGAGGCCTTCATTCCCATCTTCCAATTTTCGAAATTCTTGGGTTGCTTCTCATTCAATTTCTTTTGATCATGTTGTTGGTTGCTTGATCGGACTGGGCATGATCGATCCCACTTAGCAACGCCTTTTAGGGCGTCAATCTCGGATTTCAAGGAGAGGAAGGAAAGATTTTTCATGACATCCAATACGCTTCAAGTATCTTCAAACCTCTCTATTCCTATGGACCATTCAATTATGAACCTGAAAAAAAAACAATGAAAGAAACATATATATACATCTAGAATAAATCAAACATAATCAAACACAAATTTTCTTCAAAACGGTACAATTTACAATGAATGGACGACTTTACATTATTTTTTGATGCCTGGATTTAAGATTCATTATATTATATTGATTCATTATCTTATATTATATTATATTATATTATATTATATTATTATATTATTTTATATACTAGGGTTGGCCCGCTGTTTCCAACAGCGTGGGCTTTCGGATGATCTCTTGTAAATAAAAAAAATATTATTATTCGAAGGAAATTTAAAAGCTAAATCTTCCGACAATATGGACAAATAGAAAACGCACAACCGTGAAGAAAGTAAGAAGATAAAGAAAATCAGAAGAAAGAAGATCAGATAGGAAGAAAATCAGAAGAGAATAGATGCAGGTGCCCCAAAAGGTAGAAAAGTCACGAAATATTGTCTTTTTCCAATATTTTATGACTCCGGAGGGTCGAATAGTAGGCTCGCTAAAGCGGCGGGTACGGAGATCTTGGCAGATAAGACATNAAATATTGTCTTTTTCCAATATTTTATGACTCCGGAGGGTCGAATAGTAGGCTCGCTAAAGCGGCGGGTACGGAGATCTTGGCAGATAAGACATGAAAAATTGCACGCCGTTGTGGCGAATTTGGAAATAAAAAATATAAAAATACCTCATATTCGGACCACTTTTAGAAGTAAAGATGTGGAAAAAAAAAAAAAACACGGCGTTGTAGAAGTCAAAAATATTTAAAATTATCACCTTCGGAGCACTTTGAGAAGTTAAATCCAACCCACCAACCCACCAACCCACCAACCCAACCCACCAACCCAACCCACCAACCCACCAACCCACCAACCCAACCCACCAACCCACG
>BGPT01003079.1:39688-55762 GCA_003297045.1 Symbiodinium sp. clade C Y103 | reverse complement strand
TGGAAGTAAGTGAATTATGTGGTAACTACGGAAGCTACTAACAACAGTACATGCATTGCATAGACACGTATACTAGGAGGGAAACTGACCACAGGGGGTGGGAGGCAGCGGTGGGAGGCAGGGCGGTGGGGGGGTAACCCATACCATATGGGGTGGGGGGGTAACCCATACCATATGGGGTGGGGGGGGGCGGTAAGACGAGACACGGGATCATATATACATATGTATATACATAGATATGATAGTATGAATATAACTATAACCAACTTTTTCCAACTTTTCGTGCGTCTGAGAATGGGGGATGAATACATATCAATACCCACAGTTATGGCAATTCTTACGTTGGGAAGATGATGATTGACCAGTGGACGGAAAGTTTTTTTCCCCTAAAGATTCAGACACACCCAATTGGATGACAAGAACACTTGCAGCTTTGACCGTTGAGCCTTTATCTTTTGGGGGTAGAATTGCCATGGTTTCCGATGAAGATTTTCTCCTTTGAGGTGACGAATCCAGCGTCTGACAATCAATTGACCCTGCTTGTCAGTTTTTTTTTGGCCACACCCAGCTGGGAGGAAAAAGTGAGTGGCATGCTGTCTAACATAACTATGGAAAATCACAATTTTTAATGGGAAAATCCACTATCAATGGCCATTTTCTATAGCTATGTTAGTTTACCAGAGGGTAGTGTCAACCCTTGATTAAAAGACCTGGGTTCACCCAGCAAGAGGAGATGGCAACCCCAGCCAGGAAGGAAGTGATTCGGAGACCAGTGCCTAGCTCAGCTGAGGATATCCCGAAATCAACTCTGAGTATAGCAACAAAACTGGGCATGACGTCAATATTCATGGTGATATAGTCTACACAATACGGCATGACGCACTTGAAAATGCCGCATGCCCCTTAAAATGAGTATACCACAATGACACAAATCAACAAACTCTGCGGGTCGCCAAAATGATTGGACTGATGTAGAGGAACATCTACAAGAAACAATGGTGGTTTCCCAAATATAGGGGTTGCCTTCATTTGTTGCCTTACACAAATGCAATGACAAAAGGTCTCACAACTTTGATTTGTTCCACGCGGCTGAACGTGAGGCACCCTATAGCTATGATGACTTCGATCATGATGATAGTCCACCCGATGAGCCTTTCAGGTGGCAGCGACCAACTGTTCCAAAAAGACTTGATCGAAAGTTGGCTTTTCCTATTTGAAATTCCCAAAAGAGTGAAAACATGGAAGAAACAACAGATGTCGACATTTTATTTGTTGCTTCCATTTTAGACTGGGCTTTTCTGTGGGAAAAATCCCAATGCCATAGAACCATTATTTGCCACTTTGTATGAGAAAATCATGATAAACCCTCCAATTTGGAGGTAGTGTAGTATGTAAAACACCCAATGCCATAAACTGCCATAGACCATAAACTCAGCAGGTGGTCGGATGCTTGGGGGTCAGCGCCTTGGAGTGTGAAGCTTTCGGGAGTCCCTCCAATGGATGGCCAGGGATCAGCCAGGGATCATCATGAAACGGCAGATTTCAAGGGCTACACTGTGGCTACACTTTGGTTGAGACCCGAAAATGGTGATTTTTTCGTGACAAATGGATACAAACAGGCGGGCTCACTTTTGACAAATAGGATGCGAAGAGAGGTGTACCAGGGTTTGACCCATACATTATATCACCAAACAAGTATATGGGGAGATTCACCAAAAAAGATGTGGGATATCAGCCAACACACTCCAAGGTTGCTTAAAAAAGGTGCTTTGCTTCCACCTTCAGCGGATCTATCAGTGTTAATGCTGACCCGCTGAAAACCATTCAAAACCAATATAGAACGCCAAAGATGGGGTAGGAAGAGATTGTAAAGGCCCATGATTTAGGCAGATTCTTGTTTTTTGCTTCCCCATTTTTTCATTGATTTTTCCATGGCCTTTGGGTTCGCATTTGGATTGAAAACGATTCAGCCACTGCATTTCGCATTTCGCGGTGTTCCAGGCTGATTTGCGGCCTGATCCTTCTGGTCTTCATCATTATGGTCCTGACCTGGGTCCGACACCTGGGACGTCCGAAGAATGGGCTGGGTTCAGATGGCTGGGGAACCTATAGCTGCCGTCACGAGGAGCATGGCGAGTTGTGGTCCATTTTTACGACACGTATCTCACATGGAATGTACATTCTTTCCCCAAAGATGGCTGGCAATAGTTATGATATAGTCGGATGGACTTTTGATGCAGCAGCGCGAGGGCTTGGATGCAGCAGTGCGAGGGCTTGGGCCCGCGCTGCTTTCCTGTGATTTTGCCAGTTGAATCCAAATGGAATTGCACCAAAGTTGCTGCAGGTATGTATTGAACCAGAATAGCCAAGAAGACTTGGTCGTAAACAAGGACTATTCGCTTTCAATTGACGAGGAACTTTTCTAGACTCAAAACCCACATGCTACTCAATCAGTAGACGAGTGAGGATTTTTGACCCATACTGCTGCTGCTTAAAAGCCTATGGTGTTGTGTGCCAAGTTACCCCACTTTTTTTTCAGTGTCTAAATCAGCATTGTTGGGTATGCGGGTTCAACTGAAAAGCATGATATGGGGGGGCACCCTCTTCCATCCACTGGTTTATTCTTATTTTCCTAACTCCCCCGCCTTCAGTTTATTATATAAAGAAGGCTACCGATTTAATAGTAACTTATGACTAGTTTGGAGGTACCCCCCAATTAATATGGTTTGTTAATCTGGGGTGCACTTTACATCCAACCTTTTCATGCAAGAAACACTGCTTTTCCTTGGCTGCCTTGGCTTGAGGCCTACTTGGAAGACCTGCGAGAATTTCGGGAGCTCGAAGAGGCGCTAGAGTGCCATGAGAGTCTTATGGAAAGAGTAGGGAAGATGGTGATGAACCAATCGCACTTGAGGGGTACAGTATATATGATTTATGAATATTTTTGATCGATATGTCTATAATTGACGGGAGTTATAAACCAACTTAAAGCCCAACTTCAGTCAGACCAATTTCAATTTAACGCACCATATATCCCAAACATATGCCACTTGGCCTGCAACAAATTGGTTCCATGAGTGGGTTTGCCATGTTGTGTACCTTCAAGTGGGATCACTAATTAGTATACTCTGAACTCTGAAAATCTCACAATCACAGCCAAGATCTGTTTCTTCCTCTGGGTCCAGATGTTTGACCCAGAGGCAGTTGCGCTTGAAATGTGAATGTGCCCATTCAGCATAAAATCCTTTGCAGGATTTCTGAAGCAATGCTTCGGCAATGCCTTGCGCTTCGGCTCGCCCCTGACACTGTATGCTTGATACCCTCAACTATTCAGCGGTAGTGTTCTGGTGCAAGTTGGTTGCATCCAACACCATGTCTTTTGTCGGCAATGCCCATTTTGGTTGGTGAACCCTCCATTTTTGGCCCGAAAATCACTCTTTTTCCTCGGCTTTTCCCTGATCAACTCCTGAAAACCGCACAGGCCAAGGCGCGTGGTGTGGAGCTTTGAAGGGCTTTGACGGCCCTGGGGCCTAGAGAAGGTCCAAGAAATGGACACCAACACCCCATACACCCTGGACCCTCCCCAAAAAAGGGTGGAAGACGATTTTTACCATGGACTTGGGAAGAGCCATTTCTTGGGATGTTTGTAAAATTTGGGGCTAGCCAGAGCCCTTGGAGAATGGACCATGAATCGCTGGGGTTTTGGATGTCCCACATGTTGGACCCAATTGGTTGACCGGGATGGAGTGGTTCCGTCATTGGTGCACCAACCTTGGCGGCGGCCGCATGAAACACCAAAGTAGTGCAGTGGCTGTGCCACGCCGGAAAAAACCTGGCGCTGATATCACACGCGAATTGAACACCTTGCGAAAGCAGAAAAAAGGAGCCAGGACTTTCAGATCACAGGTGTGTGGTTCAACAATTGAGGAACCGTGAACCAAGAACCATGTGATTTAACATGACTGAAGCACTTGCAAACATACAAAAGATGATTTGAACCATACCGAAAAGATCCAAAAAGCCAATTCTACTGCAAGACCAATAGAGTAGCATACCATGTCACAAACCGGGTCCATCAAAAGGTACAGAAAACTCACCAGGGAATTTTCCTGCCATGACAGGTGTATGAGATCACCACACTACCGTTGGTGGGTGAGTTTTTTGACTGGTGCGGGGCCCTGACTTCGCCCGTAGATTCCATGTGATGATTTCAGACTTACTTCGGCATCGCACAAAAACCATTCATCGGATCCAACGGAAGATTTTACAGGAGAAGCCATGGGTTTTTGATCCCCCTTTCAACGTCTTTCAACTTTCAGCTCTGCGGAATTTCGATGAGTTTACGACCCCTTGGACCAACCCAACCGGGTCTGCCAGCGGGTCGCAGGTTGTACGACTGGTTTTCAGAGTACCGCCTGCGGGCAGCTGGAAGGGAGGATATCTTGGAGAAGGTGGGGCAGACTTGGTGGGAAAATGAATTTTTATGGCTGCTCAATGCAAATATATTTAACTTGGATTTTGACTTGGATTTTGACATGGAAATCATGTTGAATATTGTTTGATGGGATTTGACCATCAGTCAAGGGGTTTACAAATTATGGGATACACCGTAAATACTATTGATAGCTGATGGTTGGTTGATGATTTTATGGGGTCATGTTATCCAATATATCGGGGATTCTCACAATCCATGAAGTGGGAAATCCGATCTTAACCAGCCAGGATCAAAAGGGGCCCAACTGGTGATTTCAAGGTGATTTAAGATTTCTCAACATATTGGGATTTAAGCAACAAGAATCTCTGATCATATTGGGACATATGATGGACTGGGTGGTAAATGGTGAATCCCCCATATGTCTGATTGAAGCAACAAAACTGAGATTTAACCAACAAACATGATGGTAAAATGGGGATATCATTGGATAATTCTGGATGAGATATGGGTTTGTCCGAAAATGGAAAACTCCCCATTCGCAGGGATTATTATCATATTTTCCCACTCACATGGCAATTTCACGAGGGTTCACCCCAAAACTTTGGACATACCCGTGGGACATTTGCCAAGTCCCCAACAAAAGGGGGTGTTGGAAGATTATTTTCCATTGATCATGGTCCTTTCTATGAAGTTTGGGGGATGTAAGCATCAATACTCAGCACTGTGGATATTTTCATCAGCCGTATGGCGGTATGAATCAAACAGCCATGATTTGGGACCCGCTGGGTGATGATCCCGTTTCAGACAGGACCTCCAGGCTTAAAAATGATGGATTTCATCCACCAATTGCTGGACAATATGACCATGGCCAAAGTAGATATACCCTCTGGTGAACTAAGATAGCTATTGAACATGGCCATTTATAGTGGATTTTCCCATTAAAAATGGTGATTTTCCATAGCTATGTAAACGTTTACCAGAGGGTAAGTAATAAGATTATGCCGATTTGATGAACATGGGCGTACGACCAGCAATCATGGAGATGAGGCTGATGAAATATGATGCAACGACAATTTGACAATGAACAATCACCATTTGGAGAACGCCACATGTCATGCTGTAATTATTTCAGATCAGACATTTCCTCCAACAATAGGTATGGCTCAAGTATCAGGGAGAAATTCTGGACATTTGATTAGGGTAAAAAATGTTGAGCTCAGTCTACAACCAACCAGTTTCACAGTTTCACTTAGAAAGTGGCCTAGCCAACCAGTTCTGGTGAGCCATTGTGGCTGGGTTTTTGAGTCAGAACTCTCCACCTTTCATGGGTGCTGCCCACAGTAGTGTGCCTTTCATCAGTTGCAGAGCAATGAACACTGTGATAAGAAAGTGCCTTTGACAGTTGTGCTGATGTTCTTTTCTTCAATGTGGTGTTCACGCTGGTTTGCTTGATCTCTTTTCCCGTTTTTCACTTCTGTTGGCCAGTAAATGCGGCCAATGTACCTCTGGTAATCAAGTGGCACTGGGAAATCACCCATTTATAGTTGAATATAGTTGATTTTCCCATTAACACCTCCAGTTACACTGGATTTTCCCATATTCTCCTGTGAGTTTTCGATTAGTCAACAGCTCCATTTTTCGTTCGTTCGCTGGGATTTCCCAGCCCTCCAGGTTCACAATCACCAAGCCAAGATCCAGGACAGCTTTGCCGTGGATCTGGGGATGGGCATGTTGACCTATTCACCATTGGAATAGGAAGATGCAGATTTGTTTACGAACTACTTGCGGTGTTCGTCAGGGGACCAGGGTTTTTGACCTAAAGCGAAACACCAGGACTGGAAAGATTTCTGACTTGTGCTGGCAGCAACAAACATGTGGATATCAGATGAAATCTTGTCAACATCGATCGGGAATATGGGACCAAACCAAGAAAGTAGGGCATAGTAATTCAGCGATTGGGAAACCAGTTGTTTTTTTTTTCGTTGGACAGTGAGCGTGTTTTCTTGGCAGCACCTGTTGTTGTTTTGCATAGCTACTTGGACGCCGGACACAAGGAGCTCTCAGCTACAGAATGTGACGTTGAGTGTGAGGCCAGCTGGTTGACGCAGCATGGTTGGGACTGTGACTATTTGCTGTGAGCAACTAACAATATTTCAATGTTGACAAAAAAAATGCACGTTTGGGTCATCGTCATCGTCATCGTCATCATCATCATCATCATCATCATCATCATCATCATCATCATCACCATCTTCATCATCTTCATCATGTTCATCATTTCCATCACCATCACCATCACATGCAATATCGATTCAAGAAACATGTCATTGGCCTTTGCAGATAACCTCTTTGTAGCTCCTGCACCAATCAGTTGACGCGTGATTTGGGCTTAGGGTATTTCAGAGGTTTCCAATTTTTGTTGATTCTGATAATCTGTATATATATATATATAGATACCCATATTTGTTGGTCTATGTGCGCACACACACAATGTATTTATTTCAGCACTGGTTTCAAAGAAGATCTCGCCACAAACCAAGGTGGATTGGGACCACATGGACCAGGCCCAAGCTCCCAAGATCGTTTCAAGTTGGGGCGCCTGGCAACTTTGGGATGCGGTTGGAGATCGTTGGAGATGGAAATTGAAGATGGAGATGGTTTATGGAGATTCTGTTCTTTTTTTCCCCCTGGTCTTCACATACTTTTTCTTTTTGGCACGTCTCAAGTCGATTTGGTCTCCAGGATTCCATTTCCAGTGAAACGCGCGGCTTTGACAACCACATTTCCATTTTGCAGTTTCACTGGATGATTCTGGATGATGTTTTTGTTGGGTATGGATGGAGGTACTGAAACGTTCGCATGTGTATTTTTTGGGCACCCAATCTCTACCCATCGCTGATAGCCATGGAAGCCGGGTCAAGGACACCCCATCTAACCTGGTGGACATGGTAACCTGTTGGGAGGATGTGAGCAGTAGGCTTTGGAGTGGTTTCTGACCCCCAACTGCCACGAATTCAGCATGGCAATGGAAAAAGACCCAGTATCAATAGGCAGATCATGTACATGATCTACAAATAGGTGATTTTCATTGATTTTCCACTGACAGATTGGATTACCAGCGGGTATCCAAACGGATCCCGCTGCTCATGTCCCAAGGTCGAGTGAACTGACTGCCAAATGTGTGCCCCCTGCCGGAGCCCAAAAAGTCTGCGAAACTGGATCGCTGCTCACTGCTGGCACAAGACTTCTTGGATTTCGGGAATAGCTTGGGTGGGTTGTTTGATGTGGGTTTGTCTGGAAATAGGGTAATTACCCCCAATTCCAATGAATTCTCCCCCATTTTCCCTATTGAAATGACACTTTGGGGTATACGCTGGATTGCTCGACAAACCTTGTGGTGGATTGCTCGACCTGGCGCGGGTTTTCTGACACTCCAATGGACCCACCTGAGATGGTCTCAAACACAGCCTCCCAATCCACGGACGGGAAAATCATCAAACTGTTGCTGGTGGATTTCCAAGAAAAACATCAATGGAGAGCTGATTGTCAAGCCATGTTTCCCATGCTAAAATCTGGCCATGACATGTTTGGGCTCAAGGAGCATAAGGCTCGGTGTTGTTGTTGGATGAGATGGACAGCCTTGGACAGCTACCCGAACATGAGGCCAAGGGTTGGACCCAGGTGGATGGAGATAGCAGAAATGAGGGTTGCAAAGAACAAGAAATATCTTGGGGATAATAGGGATTTAACGGGACAGTCATGGACATATTTTGTTGGAAGTTATAGTAACCAACAATATGTTAGAAGTTATATTTCCCTCCGGTGTCCTCAAACATGGCTTGCTGGAAAATCCATCACTTAACTCGATGGTTTTCAAAAATCTCCATTTGGTTCCGGGATTTCCAAGCTAGCCATGTTTCTCCGGTATAGTTAGTGTGCCCGGCAATACCGGGGAGCTCACCACTTGACACTTCATGTGCTGTCACGTTGATGTCACATTCTATTCCCTGTTGCTGGGAAGCCACGATTTTGAGCGGGGGTGTAACCAACAGCGCTTGGGAATTTCAGTATGCAAATTTGGGATAAGTGATATGACCAGAAAATATGGCGATACAACCACTCCAATACTTGGTTCTGGGAAAAGTCCAAGGACCCCCCCTACCTTTGGATATGTAAGATTAGTTCTGGCGAAATTTTCCTGGAAAACGCCAGCATAGATGTCCTTTTCCCGTTGATCTCAAGCATTGCTGGTGAAATCCCCCATTTTGCTGGTATAGTCCCATTTTTGATTCATTCTTTTGCACTTTCTGGACACACTTACCATTCATGGTTATGTCAGTATGTCATGTATATATAATTACATAATAAAAATAAAAAACATAATAATGATAATAACAATAATGAATAATAATAATAATAATGATAATAGTAATAATGAATAATAATAATAATAACACCAATAATAATAGCAATAATAATAACAATAATAACAATAAATAAAAATAATTAGTAATACTTAGAAATAATCAATAATAATTAATAATAATTAATAATAACAATAATAATAAAAAAGATAATAATAACAATAATAAATAATAATAAATAATAAATAATATATATATATCCCATTACCCCATTATAATATCCCACTAGCGCCAAAACATCCCCAAATTTTCTCAAGTTTGACGCTTGCCATGAAGCCACGGGATTCCGCTTTCGCAGGTTGTCGTAGTGAACACCTTCCTGGAGATCAAGGACGGCTGCGAAGGGTCCTGGAGTCCTGGGCACCCAGGCTTGGATTTCACCCACAATCATTGATATGTCTGAAAGTAGGGTATACCCCCAAAAAAACGCAATTTCCAGTAGCTATAGGTATTTCCAAGCTGCTTCCATTCACAGCGGAGCTTGGTTCAGTTGATCTTAGCGTAGTTCCAGGACATCTGCGGAAGGGACAATTGCAATCAACCATTGGGTTTGGTGGGTACCCTATTTTCAGACAACTCCACATTGACAAGAAATGGCGCTTTTCAATGCTTTTCAGCCGTCCGAGTGGATGCTTCAAGACAGAAAAAAGGGCTAAGAAACTTCCCTGAAATGGCTCATAAATATCCCCAGAAGCTATGGGAGTTGAATCGTTTGAACATCATTTGAACATCATAATTTCAGCCAAAAAATGGATCATTGGATGAATAAGACCTATCATCTGAAGCGAAAAATTGGAGGAATCAAACCCCAGCATTCCTCGCAGGAGAAGAAGCGACCAGGTTTCGGCAGAGCTGGGACGGCGCCAGCTTCAGCCTTCAGCGAGGAAGCTGAAGTCCCTGAAGTGGAGCAGAAACCCATTGAAGAGGACGGAACTGGGGAATAGCTGATGATTGATGCTGATTTTTGGTGATTTATGGCCATTTTTCTTATTCTTAATGTTTGTGGTGATTTAATTATGGGTCATTTATGGTGATTTATGGTCATTTATGGTGATTTCTGGGATTATACCACATGTTTTTGGTGGCAGCGCCCGTAAGAGGCCGGGCACTTGCGCAGTTTTTCCCTCCATTGCTCTTTTTTCTTACTATCCCTTCCATGTTTCTTGGGTCAATTTTGGGGTGGGGTTGGTTGAGGCAATAACGTGCTTGCACTCGCACACCAACTTCATGCTACGTCATAAGAAGTTCTCTTGCACTTCCACCTCGACTTAAGGCCACGTTCTTTCTTTAACTTTCCATGTCATAGGAACGTTATTTATTGCACTTTCACCCAGCTTCATTCTACATTCACCTGGGCAACTTGTTGAAAACCGCTTCCTTCGGAGACCCTGGGATTTTGGACGTGCTGATGTCAAGTTTCAAAGAGATCACCCTTTGTCGCACTTTTTTTGACCTTTCAAGAAATGAAGGTGCATGAAAAAATATGAAACTCCAAAAACGCCCGGCCTCTTACGTGCGCTGTCACCATGTTTTTAGGAGGTCATCTGGAAAAAACATACAACTTCTCCATGGCATGGTATGGTAATGGTTCACCACACATATTGAGGATATATAAACCAGATGCCATACACCCTCTGGAAATCAAACGCAATGCCCAAAACCATACTGAATAGCAGCATGAATGGGTGGTAAGACTGGTACGATCATCCCCAAATGGTGGGCTTACTATCGGGTTTACCACATTTTTCCAGTTTTTCGTTTTCTTCGTTGGTCAATACAATTCTTGAGCGCGTAAACTACTAGTGCGGGGTAGAACAAGGGGTATACCTATGTGGTCTATAGTGGGAACACTAGGGATTTCACATTGGGATAGTATACAGGGTCAATTGGGGGTGTTAGGGATCAACCATGATGATTTAACATGATTATACAACCACTAGGAATGAGGGTATCAACCAGCGACCATGGGGATGTCGGGGATATCACCCAGCAATCAGGGGACACATCAACCAACCATGATGAGGATAGTGACTCATGTGGAAGATCTTGCGATCAAACCATTGTGGTACCTGTGGCGAGCCAGAAAAAAAGTCATTTCTAGCAGTAAACTTCAGTAAACCATGCATTCTTTGGGGTTTACATTTCCCCCCTGGCAAACCAACCTGGCAACGCAAATCCCCCAGTGTCCGGTTTCTGGATGATTCCCCATGAAGAACAGGACTTTTCATTGCCAGGTCTGATTACCTGAGGCCAATTTGTAACAACCTCCAACGACACAATTGATGGTCTCTGTCGGGTTGATCTTTGGATTTTGGATTCATGACGGTATCTGAATTTGGGATGGGTCACAAGTTGAGACTCAGGTGCATGCAGATTTTTGGCAATGTTGTTTGGTGTCTTAAGATTTTGAAATCCAGTGAACTTATACAGATGATTTTGGCGGTTCTCGGGACGTATCATGACGGTTGGGTGGGGGCAGGCCCTTTGGAACACCTGTTGAAGAACATATCGACACCTGAAGTGGATGGTTAGATACTAACATGACCAAGTTTGGGGTTTGCTGGGAAGCAGCCCAGAATCATGCATTTCTTTGGGAAGGGCCATTTTGTGACATGAAAAGCGTCAGGAGAACGAGGTCAAGAAGGCCCCAGCCCCGAACAAGAGCATTCGAAAGAGACCCAGCATCTCGGCTGCGGAGAATTTCAAGGCATTAACTTACTGGTGCTTAGTAGGGAATGCGGGAATGACCTATAATAAGCATTAATAATCATCCCATTCCCCCATTCCCTACTAAGCACCAGTAAGTTAAATCCCCAAATGTTTGGGACCCCAAGTCATGAAACGATCCAATACATTCCACCAGGCTTTCCTTAGTATTTTATATTCAGGTGATTTTTGTCAATTTTCAGATCTATGAACCAACTGGGGTTCTCCACAGCAGATGCACAAGCCGCCTGCACTGGATGCCGCGCCACGGCTGAGGCTTAGAACGTTACAACACGCCCGACCTATGGGAGCAGCAGCAAATTCTCCAAGAAGTCTGGGAGACCTCCCAGGCATGGGACGGTTGCGGAAATGGCTCATCAATGACCAAGGGATCATCTCGGTGACCTATTGGGGTGCATTTGTCCAACTATATACCCCTTTGAAGTGTTTATCATCCCGAACTTGCATATCCGCTGATGTGTCTTTATGTGTTTTGACTCAGGCACACTTGGTGTTGCTAGCCTGCCATAGCCTGGCAGTGGAAATCAATCATTGATGGATGATGATTGATGGATGCTTTTCCCATTCAAGGGTATCAATATTATCATCAATGTAGATCCACGTGAATCCGCTAAGAAACCATTCCCCCTCCCCCCATTAGAGTTTTTTTTTTTGCATGATCCCATTACTAGGGGTATAGCCAATGCCATAAGCCCACTTGGAGATGGATTGTTCTTGGTTTTACTCTCTACTAAATCAACATATATATGGACAATTGACCATTTGTAGATCATCTTCCGTGGGTTATGTTCATTTACTGGAATCTCAAATCCACATTTTCCATTGTTCATGGGTAAAATCCCTATTTTAATCCTTGAATTCCTGTAACTTGGCTGGTTCAAACGGTTCCCAATCCCAATTGGGTCATCTATCGGTGGATGTTTTCCATTGCCAGTTCCAGCAGGCGGCAGGAGCCACGGCTCCTGCACTTCCAAGTATGGACGAGGAAACCACGGAGCAGCAGTCTCTGCTGGTCGCTTGGTGCGGGTTAAGCAGGGGCAGGGTGCCCCATCCCACAGATAAATTCAAAGATGAACAATGTCAGCTACCATAATTACAATGTATGTAAGTTAAGTACGGTTATACATAGATATACATTACATCATACGCATTCCTTATAGTTGTTTATGGTCTTTTACAATTTGGAGGTGTTTCATTTAGACCCTTTTTGCACAGGCAGGCTTTAGAGGTCGGAAATTTAAGAAACTCGCAAACCGTATCCTGGTTGAGGAATGTGGTTTGGGCCTTCCCGTATTGGCTTGTTCGAAGGATTTTAAAGGGCTTTGACGAATGACTTGCATATTCTTACAGCCCCTTGCAAACTCTCCTTGATGTGAGTAGATCTAGACAGCGTATCACTGGGCGTATCCCGTCACCAATGTGATATATATTCTCCCCATGCCTTAGCGCCTGACTCGGATTTCCTGCTCATCACTGCTGAGCACTATATTACCAGACCACATTTCCATATGGTTGCTGGGGCGGATGGTGCATCAGCCTCCTTTCATCAATTTTCATCAATGGAGCTGGAAAAATGCAAAAATCATAGGCACTGGTTGCCTTCTCATTCCGAAAACTAGTGGCCATGGTGGGCATACGCCCAATACGGCAACATAGGCTGAAACCCTTGATGAGGGGATGGAGATTTGTGGATTTGTGTGTGATTGACGTATGGAACATGCTGACTTTCCACTTCCAGAATATCAGACCATATCCATGTTGGTAACATTTCCCATTCTTGATGGCAAATGTCTCCATTCTTGCCGGTCATCCCAACTTTTTGTAACCAAGCTGGGTACGGGTCACAGTTCTTGACCCGTACAACACAGGCACCCCAAAGGTTAGACTCATTCCAAGATCTTCCATCTTTTTTAAATTTCCCCATTCTTGTCGGTCAAGATTCCATGATTGCCCTGGAGCTTGGATACAGCGTTTTAAAGCCCCTTTTTTCAGCAACTGACCCATCCTATCAGCCCACCCATATAATGAAGCCTCTGTGTATGCAAATGTGTAGTTTATAGAGACACATACAGAATCATACAGATACATATAGCTACTGCGTATATACATACATTATGTCAGCATGGCAACACACACACACACAGATGAACTATATCTCTATGTATCAATTGTACTATGAATATTTTCCAAGTCTTAGTTTCCCTTTAATTCACAATCCA
The DNA here is from genome assembly GCA_003297045.1 of Symbiodinium sp. clade C Y103. Classification (NCBI taxonomy): domain Eukaryota; class Dinophyceae; order Suessiales; family Symbiodiniaceae; genus Cladocopium; species Cladocopium sp. clade C. Next base: position 41,957 of record BGPT01003079.1, on the reverse strand, counting down.
TTGATAATCCATGAATAATCCATTAATAATCCCATCGACAATCCAGAAACAATCCATTGATAATCCACTAATAATCCTTTAATAATTCGTTAATAATCCATCAATGAACATATTTACCATCGTCCATCGTCCTTGTCCTAGGCAGTCCCGTCTCCGGACCCGCCGGTGACCATTAACTTCACTCCGCCGGTGTCGCAGCCGCCGGCACCGGCCTCACAGATGCCTCAAACGTCACAGGTGCCTTGGTTGCTGAGTTGTTGCTGAGGAGGGGTGATATTTCACCATGGATTTTTAACATTGCGAAAATGAGGGAACGAAAAATCCAAAGATGGATATAGGTACTTGTTGAGTTTATGACTTAATAAACTCAATGAGAGTCATTTCTGGGTTGAGGGCTCCGAAATTGCCACCAATGCTCAGATGGCTAGGTAGCAGGAGCTCAGTTGAAAGGTGTGCAATCCTTGTCAAAAATGGTTGTGGGGGATGGATCGAAGTGACTAGATTGACTATATATTTAGGCCGGTTTCTGTCTGTCGGGAACCCATGGTTTAAACCGTCACCAAATTGGAGTCCAACACACGTGACTATGGTGACTATGGTGAACTATGGTGAGTATGGCTCAAACACAGGGTGCTGATCGACCCGCAAGACTCCCTTCATTTCAAGAATATTTATGAGACAATTCGCATGTATGTTTGAAAGTGGGGAAGATACCACCACACATCACCACACCATTTTTTACCTTTGGGGAAAATGAGGATGTTGATCTCCCTGGATTTTCTTCGACGTTGTCAGTGTTCATCTCCAAGGTGGCGATGCTCTTGGTCGCGCCAATGGTCTGTCAGCCCATGCAAGTGACGCCTGTGGGTTCTCCTTGCGCCCCCAGCCGACAGCTCCTGCAGGACTCGGTGATTGATGGTGATGCCACCATGGGTGATGGTGACTGATGAGCTGATACCGAACTTATTTGTTGATATTTGTGTGTACCATTTACTTCGATCATTCTCCCATCCAGAAACCTCTATTTATAGGGTATTTCCAATTGCCACGTTTGGTTGCCGGAGGTTATGTTTATGTATACAATTATATGTATACACATTGAGACACTGATTTCTCTTCAGGCGTTGTTGAAGAATATGCATCAAGAGAGCCCATTCCAACAGCTTTTGAAAGCATGATGTCATGTCCAATCGATTGTTGCATATTATAAACCCTGTATGAATTCCTGCAAGCCAATCCAATTGCCAGTGGTAGTCCCATTACTCTTGGTTGATTTCACCTAATTTGTTGATAGATGCTACCATGAGTGTTGGTCAATACTACCATTGGGGGGCGAAATAAACCTAGTCGATTTCCTAGCCCACCAGTATACTGATGTAGTTTGATATACATAGACAATGAAACCCATGATCAATCATCATAAACCCAGTATATAACCACTACTGTACCATGGTTTGCATACTTGTCCCCCAAGCCAGCATGCTATTTACCAACAGGATCACATCTTTAGGGCCCACTTCTCAAAATTGTATCGTGGATGCATAAGATACCACCCAGAAGCCCCTGGTTTTGCTGGCCCTATTCATTTTGAGAACCAAAACATGGGAGGGCTATGTGTTTTTTTTGTGGGATAGGATTATGAAAAACGAATCGTTCCCAACGAAAATTCACAGCTGTAGATTTTTTGAATATCATGCCTTTAACCACTTGCTTAGGGGGATGCACATCCAAGGAGGGGTTCCAATTCTATTGTATGTAATTTGCTATGTAATTATGAATGTTGTATCTATCAAATTATCTCACAATGATGGTTGTTTCTATTCATCCCTTTCCAATCCCCATTTAAAGCCATTGGTTCCAGTCAATATCCACATGTTCGATTGTTAAATCCAATGAAATTCCAAATCTTTGATGGTCTAAATGCAATTTTTCATGGCTAAATCAATGAAATCCCAACAAGTACTGCTTAGCATCTCATTCTTGCTGGTTATGTTCCCATATTTTCCCAACATTTTCAAATTTTGCAATAGTTGATACTTAAAAAACCCAAGAGTTCCCATGTTTTTCCCATACGTTTCCTACATTCTCCCATGTTTTCCCATGTTTTTCCCATCTTTTCCCCAGTAAAATCCCATCCCAGGAGCCGGAGGCGCCCCGGCTGCTGGGGCGCACCATCTCGCCGCGGCCGGGGGAGGCCACGCAGGAGGTGCCCAGCGCCAAGACGGAGCAGCTTGGCTCGCAGCTGGGGGGGGGCTGGGGGGGGCCGGGG
>BGPT01003079.1:17081-39560 GCA_003297045.1 Symbiodinium sp. clade C Y103 | reverse complement strand
GGGGCCGGGGGGGGGGCTAGGGGGGCTGGGGGGGCTGGGAATGGGTCAACACCTCGAACGCATTTTCATCCCATCTTTGGGGGGAAGGAAACTGCAGCATCCTGCAGCTATTTTGGGGTTCACCAGGATACCAGAGGTCTGACCCTTATCCAAAAGGCTTTGAAATTCTGTGCACCGTTGGAGGAGCTCGGGTGGCAAGAGTCAAACACAGACCGCATCTCTTTGATCCGGGGATGTCCGAAGGTACTCTCTGGTTCTGATCCATTGCCAAGCTAATTCTTATGTACTTTCTGGATGCTGGAAGGTTCCCATTGCCAGCGTTTTTGTACCTTCCGGCAATCAACATGTCAATACAAGAGCTGCATGTCTGACGGAACATCATCAATAGCCTCCGGTACTCACACATGGGTTTCGTGGAAAGTCTCCATTTACTTCGATGATTCTCCCGGCAAGCTCCATGGCTAGTTCGGGGATTCCCAGCCATGTTTGATGACATTGAAATTTAAACTGGTTAAATAGAACATATCACAATATATATCACATGTATACTTGACTACATATTTCCAGCTTCAAAGAAGCCCCACTTAAATATCCCGGTAAATCCCCTGATGGTGGCCGTGGGCGATAAAAACCGAGGCTCCCTGGGGAGAGTCCTTTGCTGTGTGGGGCCCAGGGGCCTGGGCGAGGCTGTGACCGAAACACTACTGGATATTGGTTCTATACACATCTGATATATGTAATATACAATATATATAAGATATATACATATATCCACATCATATATTGACATACATAAGATTCAAGCATCATAGGTATTTTTCCGGTTGAGCATATTTCACAGGATCTTACTTTTTCCTGGAGTTTCCCGATCGCTCCAAGGCCGGGCGCGTTGGATCAGGAGAGCACGGCAAGTGGCAGTGAACGGATTCGATGGTGCGTGGATGGACAAAAACTGGAATCGCATGCTGAAAAACTCATCAGCCCAGAGTTCCGATTGCGTCTCCCAGGGAGCTCCACTGAGAGTCCCTTCCGCATCATGCTGTTGGCCACACAGACAGGCGGCAAGCACGGTGCGGGGTTTAAGAAAGCCAAGGGTAGAGGGAACATCGAACTCAAATGTTTGGGTTCGTTTGAAGCCAATCTCTCCATGCTGGTGACAGTGGGAAGTGGTAGCCGCAAACAAAAGGCCCGAGAGGTGGTGCGGCATGGCTTCGCAGAGAAGAGTTGTTGCCCCTTACCCAAGGGCGGACGGGACCCTTTCGTTTGGGACCTGAAAGCGGCATTGTGTAAAGAGACAAAATGTGTAGAGGTTTGCATAGAGGTGTTGCCATCTGACTGATTTGGACCGGCGAACGGTCGCCAGAGGCATGTGCCAGAGGCAACACTTAGCTCTCTGCCTGCGAACGACAGGCAACCTAATTTGCAGTTTCACATTCGTGGTTGCAATTTATGCCGAGACGGTTTTGAAAACAACTGCTTTGAGTGACAGGTCACATGTCTCGAGCCTCATGGAATTTTCAACCTTACTTCAAATGGTCAAATTTCAGGTGTGATCCAAATGGATTGACGAGCAAAAAGTTCGAACCTGATCACTCATGTTTTTCCAAAACTAGGGTACCCCGAATATCGAATTCCTTGGGTTTATCATGTTTTTTCCTCCCGAAAGGGTTTCTCTCGTTTTCAGACACGCGCACACACAGTTGAGTCAGAAAACATACGACTGGTTATTATACGTTGCAGCAGGGTAACCAGCAACAGGGACACCTATTAACCAACCAGCGTGAACGGGATTGGACAAAGTGCTATTTTCTCTGGCTCAAATGTATCATGATTGTTGGTTACTACTTCCATTATTGATGGTTGATGGATGTTGATGGTTGATTGGTGGCTCATGTTTTTTCAATCATTCATGATTCATGGACCAGAGAATTGATCATGCATGGATCATTCTAGTATATTCAATCACTTCATTCATGTTTTCCTCCAAAAGAAGTTACTGGAATATCGTTGTAGGGCTTATTATATCCCAACTTCTAAAGGTAAAAGTCGTATAGTTGTATCAATTTTTCCCAGAAAATATGTTAAATCCCATAGTTATACCTGTGTTTTGCAGCCCAACTGCACCAATTTCTATCCCTCTGCAGCTTTTTGGTGTCCCCAGCCCGTTGCGGCCGTGATGGTGCTGCCCCCGCCATGGTTGACGGGGAAGATCGAAGCCCCCGCGGGGACCAAGAGCATGGGCAGTTGGACGGCCAAGGTGCCGGGGGATTACTTTCTGATGAGGATCTAACAGTAGAATGGGCATAAACTGAGATCCACCATATATATATATATATATATGTATATATATATATATACATACACGTCATATTACGTAATATTATATGTTTTGAAAGTGTATAAACGGTGTTGTAAACCATAATATATATATATACACTATATATATATATATACACACTATATATATATATATATACATGTATATATATATATACATATATATGTATATACATATATATACACACAATATATATATATATATATACACAATATCTATGTATATACATGTATAACCAAAAACTGTTCATAGTTCATAGCAGGGATATACAACCAATACTCATAGGTATGCGACACTTACAGTAATCCCCAAACGTGGTTGTGTCCCTATTTTTGTAGGAGGATTCAATGCTTCTAACCTTTTGGGGGTTGCTATACAGTAAGTATCGTTTAATTCCGGATTCCAGGTGTATCATAGCCTGTAATTACACCCGCAATCGATCGAACATGGCCTGTAAAAAGTGATTTTAACATCAATGTACATATATAATATATATACCAATATTAGTGTATAGATATACAAACTATCAATAATTAGTGGTGGGTATGAACCAGCAATTTTGGCGATACTTATGGTTGCACAATGTTTTATGTTTGTATACAGTTTATAGATTGTAGATATATCAGCTTCTAGGTGTATTTGATTGAATATGCTGCACCTGCTATGCTTAGATATGTGAATAAGGTATTTAGAGGATGTGTATTTATAGAATTATATAGATCGATTTGCAACGGGTGAATACGAATGCAAGTCGAGTTGTCAAGGTGAACACGGTTCTAATTAGTGCAGATGATGGTTTCACTCAATGGTTTGACTCGCGATTTCGGGTGGCTATTTGGCGTCCTGCCGGGGTCTCCACAGTCCCACTTGAAAAGTCCAAAAAGGTCACCTGCATGGAAGATACCCCCAGGCAAGGCAATCTTTGCTGAATCTCCCAACTTATGGTGATTTTTGGTCCCCTAAGTTTGAGACAAACCCAGAAGGGATACCAAGATGGTGCCCCGCGATTCTCCGTTGGCCTGTATCATCCCATAACTCCCATTGATTACAGACATACCATATTCCTTGTCAAATTGTCTAGCTTGGTGCAGGTATTCACCCCTGAGCAGCAAGCTCGCTTAGGCTGGGGATGTGGGATGCAGATGATGAAGCAGTTGTTGTACCATGCTTGTCCATGACTGGAAAAAACGTGGGATCCAATGCACTACAGGAATCATGACCTTGTCAGCAACACAACTAGCGTTTCACCAGAAAATTTCCGGGGTTATCACCCTTTTTCAGGAGAGCAGCTTGGTTTTCGGAGATTAGTGCTTAAATTCTCACCGACAAAGTGATTTTTACCAAGAGGAATGGGGACTTTCAGTGCTTAAATCGCTCTTTATTGATGCTTAAATCATCTGAAATCCCTATGATTGATGGTTAAATCATGTTAAATCAGTTACATCCCTATGTTTCAGTGGGATATAACCAGCCACCATCTTTACGCGCTGCAAAAAGGGCCAAGTCACCCTAGGGATACACCCGGATCGCGTGTCTTTCAACGATGCCTCGAGGTGTGGATGAACTGGGCAACAAGGCCCGAGACAACATTTTGTTTTAGTGCAGATATATGTAATTGTACATATATAAATAATTTCACATATATGAATACATGTATATATATATATATGTATATATATATAATTACATACTGTATATATATATATATACACATGTATATATATATACATGTATGTACACACCCTACGCTTATTTGACACAGCTATGAACATAGGCCATTTACAGATGCTAAAGAACGATGATTACCTAGGAAACATGGCGATTTTCTATAGGTACATTGACTAACCAGAGGTTATATATGTATGTACGTACACGTGTATAGCTAGATAGATATATACACATACCATATACTATATGCATATTTCAATGATGGGTTCATCATGCTCAAAGATCATGCAACGTTTGCATATTGGATGGTGTTGCATATCGAAATTCACACAGACGTTGGGGATTCTTTGGGTCCTTTGGCACCCAATTTTTCAATCTCAGGATGTTCTGGTGCCTTTTATATCAAACTCCCAGAATTGGTCGGACAATTTACGGGAACCTGCTATATTTGATGGTAGAACCCAGGGTATTCCGATGAAAATGTTCCCTTACACCAAGCCGTAGGTAAGTGTGGCGGCTAGCAGCACTGCGCCAGCGAGGTAGGCCTTCAGAGCTGGCTGCGGAAAACCACTGGAAGGAAACCATGGGTTTTCCCATTCATCATAGGGGTCTACTGGTTTACTGGAATTTTTCCCATCCAATGTGGGGACTTGACCATACTAAAATAATGGAAACCATGGGGAACAACCCAGGCAACATTTCCAGCAAGAATCAGAGGGATATTGTCTTTATCCATTTTGGTCAGGGACTTAAAATCACCATGAAACATCTGGAATTTAGCAATGAAAAAGTGCGACATTAGTTGATACCATAAGTCATGCGGGTATTGATCATGGAAAAAATGAAACACACGATACTCTTTTCAGACAAACCCACAAGATATCCATGGTTCATAATTTGTTTAATTTGACACACGTGTACTATATGGTTCATTGGGGTTTTACTTTGCCCCACCCGGTAGGGCAATAAAGAACAACGTGTATGTTTCTGGGAGATTTTGCAGCGCCATGTTTGATTGCCAGATCAAGACATAAATCACATCTCAGTTTACCATTTTGCATCAGATTACATACTATTAACTATGGAGGTTTCCTAAAATGGGGGTAACCCAAATCACCCACACTTAGACCATTTTCGTATTGAAACCCATGGTGACACGATTGTCTTTTCAAGTCCCCACTGAAAAAGCCTTCGCCCTTGTGGCCGACGAAAACTTTGTGGGAAGATCAGATGTCACTTTTTGGGACCAAGAACTTTGGGTGGGGTCAGAAGCACCCAGGGAATCAGACTTCATGTTTCTTAAAAAATACTCTTCTTCTTTGGGGGTTCCCCTATGATTTGGATCCTGACCATTTTTTTGGGGGTGGGAAAACCCCAAAATCCCACCACTGAGGCCGGTGCCTGCAGCCAGCAGGATAGGGCTGGTGGGTCCGGCATGGACCAGAGGTGAAATGGAAAGACCCGCGGGCACCAAAGACATGGGGACCTACAAAACCCTCGTGCGATGCTCAGTGGGATGGGGCGCAGTGGACGGAATGGGCTACCTAAGTTTCAGACAAACCCAATATGGGTATGAGTCAAAACCGAACACCCCATGGGTCAGTGGAGATCCCACAGTTCCTGTTGGGATCGAGGTACCTCCGTGGTTCCATGGAGTCTGCATGTTGGTGCTGAGGTGTACACGCCAGAGCAGCAAGAACGGCTAGGCGCAGACCGTTTTTTTTTGACTTGAAATAGGGGGTTACTGTAACCCGTTTAACTAGCAATAAAATGCACTAAATGGATACAAATGGTGGTTTAAGCAGCAATACATAGGGTTTACTTTTAAACACTGGAAGTCCAGTTTGGTGCACCAATGCACAGGCGTGGATGAGAATGGAAATCAAGTGGCAAAGACAGCGGAGGCACAGTCCATGACACATGTCGTCAGCGGCTCACTCAGGTCCGCTGATGCTTACCCTGATGCTTTAATACCCAAGGATACACTGCCAGGAGAAGTCAAATCATTTAACCCGCAAAAATGAATGGTTTAATATGGTTTTATATGGTTTAATACCAAGCATCACCTATGTCGCGGGACCCTTGCGGTGGGATTTTTGACCCATTCAATGATTGAACTCTGATCTTTCCTCTGCGGATCTCAAACACAGCGCCCTCCATATTTGGCTGGATCGGTTTCCCTCCCAATACCTAAGGGAGGGAACCACAGATTTTCTTTATTTTGAGTACTGTGGTAAACCCAACAAGAAACCATCCCTAATATTACCACAACTGGATGGTAAATATAAAGATGTGATCCCCAAATGGTAGGTTCATGGCATTGGGTTTACCACATGTTTATCCTTCCCAAGTGGCCAGGTGCCTGTGGCAGCCAAAGCCAGCAGTCCAGCGCCTCCGGCCTCAGTTCCGCTGGTTTTTGGGTGCTTTCAGATACTCTTTGTCCAATTTTTAGTTCATCCTAGCATGATGAACCCATGATGTCGAGTCTGACTCAGAAAGGCCCGGAGCTTTGCTGACAGGATTTTGAGTACCCTCCGGTGCCTTCAAACATAGCAATTGGACATCTCCCCATTTAGTTGGATGATCTTCCAGCCCACCCCAAGATTCAGGCCAATGCCCGCTGCGCCAGTGGCTTCCCCAGCTCCCAGTTGAAGGAAGCCGCTGGTGCGTTTCCAAAACGGTGGAGATTTGACTGGTGCCCAAAGTATCCCAGTTCCTAGAGGTTAGAAGTGCTGTAGCCTCCAACTGAGGCTGGACCTGGAAGAATAGGGCTGGTGGGCCCTGCTTGGACCAGGGGCGAAATGGAAAGGCCTGCGGGCACCAAAGACATGGGGACCTACACAACCCTTGTGCGGCACCAAGGGGGGGAGGCTGTGCCACTGTGAAGCCGGCCCTTGAACAGAAATAGGTTTGGCAACCGGGGCAATCGCCTTGTAGCAACACACAACGATCAACATAACATGATTGTTGATATGCATGATTCTGCCATCATCAGTGTTTTTTTGATCATTTGTAATCATTACTTCATCGTCATCATCGTCATCTTCCTTATAATCCTCATCATTATTTCTGCATTATCATCATCATCACTGCCGTGCCAGTATTCTTTTTTGGGCTACTGACTTGTACAGTTTCTGTCAGTTTTAGGCCCTTGTGCAATATGATGGCAACTTTGGGGCTTTGAATATTCTTATTGTTATTGTCATTCCTATCGACTCCGATTCTACCTAGCAATACTGATGATACACGGGTTTGTCTCAAAACAGGGGTATGCGCCAAAATGGCCACTGAATGGGGATCATGATGATTAATCAATATGAAACATTATGAAACATCAGATTTCTCGGTATCCTATTTTCAGACATTCAAGTCACAACCCTATGTGCTATGGTCAAAAACATGACTAAAATTGTCCATATTGTGGAATGGTTATCAATTCATTAACAGGGAAAACACACCCATTAAAGGATGCCCATTGTGGGATGGATGAGAAATTCTGACATATCATCAAGTTATATATCCTATGATATTCCCACTATCCCATTATTGTTAGAAGATACATCATGTTATAGATCCCAGTAATCCCATGTCCGTATACCATGTAACTTGACATCCGCTGAGGCCTACACGCCCGAACAGCAGGAACGTTTGGGTCTGGGGCCTCAGCTCTCAAGCCTCGCAGGATGTGTGTCATGAGGGATTGAGGCCCAACAAAAAAGGCCATTTGCATAGAGCAAATGATATATACCCTCTGGTTATTTAACATATCCATGGAATAGCTGGCTAATTTTGGATGATTTTCCCAGCTAGAAACCTCCATTTAGTTCGGGGATTCTCCATGGCTATGTTAAATAACCAGAGGGTACATATATAATGTGTATGAACATGTATGGCAAATGGGCAACTGATGAGAGTCTGTTGAAATTGGGGCTACCCAAGTTTCAGATACTTGTAGAGTTTGAAAACCGGACGAGTCCTATGCAATTTGGACGTTTGAATGGATTTGAAAGAGACTGTGTTGAAACGCTTCACCCTTTGTTTGGAATGGCGCGATCGAACAAAAATTGGTCAACCCAGCAAAAATCTATCCCCAAGTTTGCCAGAAGTCTAGAGCATCCCAAATTGGAGGTCTGTTCTTGGGTTCACCAGATTACTTCTGAAAGATTTGACTTTTCTCACTTCCACCATTTTTTTCACTGCAGAGGTGTGGATGAGGACGGGAAACCCGTGGCAAAGCCAGTCGAGGCCCAGAGTGTTGCTCAGCACTATGATGACAGGGGACTTACCAATTCGGAAGAGTTGCAGAGTGGGGTTGTCATCCAGGAAAAACCCGTGAAGGCTGGAAGTAAAGCGCTGGTTCCTCAGGATGCGGATGCAGCACTTGGTAATGACCCAAAATACAGAGATCATAAGATCCCAGGTGAATCAAGGGATGGATGAGTCTTTTGCAGACCTTCCGCCAAACAAAACAGTCACATGACACTTAGGCTGCAACCCATCACTGCGGAGCTGCTTGGCCTTGAAAAGTGCTTGTTCATGTGAATGTGCACCATTTCACCCAGCCAGGGCCAATGGAATACGCACCAGCGTACTAGGCAAGAAACCACCGACCAGTTCAGGTATGCTGCAGCGCTCCTAAATTCTGACAAGCTTCTGTCAGACATGTGCAAGTGCGATACTCAGCAGCTGCAAATAATATTATTGGCCGGACACACACACACAGATGTTTTGATGTCTTTGGCATCCCTTCCCTGCCCGCTAGCACCAACCTGTCCCAGAAACCATGGTTTAGCACTGGGTCTGTGATTTGTTCCTGGCATCTGATCGCCTAGTGATCCCATGTGCCACATCTTCAGGAAGTACTTTCGCAAGTATGACACCAACAAGGACGGTTTCTTGGAGTCGAAAGCTCAGCTTTCAGCTGAGTCCCAGCCTAAAGATGTCCAGAGTGGTCCACCAGATGTGTTTGATCAGTGACTATCCAAGTAGCAACTTTCCGAGGGCGCAGGAGATTGGGGCTTTGTGCCAGGATTTGCATTCAGGCTGCAGCTGCCAAAGGTGGCAATGAATGGGCCCCTATTTTCAGACAAACCCATATTTTTGTTTGGGCATCCTTAGATGATATTGTCCGAGGCCCATGGCAAGTGGATGTCTTCATCTCCCAATCTGTCATCTCACCCTGTAATTATCCTGGTCTGGAGCATTTTTGGACACAACCACATGGGCTACCCCACCAACAAGTGCGTGTGCCCAAAAAAAGTCGGGACCACTTTAGCTCCAACATGTCCAACATGTGATGGTTTTCACCTTATCTTGGGAGGCTTCCGAAGCCACAGTTTGGGGTAAGCAATCTGGCAAAACATCAAATCTTGGTGTCTTGGCTGCTTTCTCCATGGTTTGATGACAGGATGAAGGGAAAGCGGAAACCCGACCCCCCAGGACTCTTGTCGCTTGCAGGCCTTGGCATGGATCTCACTGATAAGGCTCCGGCATGGTGGAAAGTGGGAGGGATTTTCAGCCAGCCGGGAATCTACCAACAAGACATACACAAGAATTGGAATGTGATCAGCAAAAGGGGGATTTTGAGCACCAACGGGAGTTCAAGCACTTTCAAGCAGCATTTTATGACATGGATTAACTGATTGTCTACTGTGTTTTGCCCTACACTTAGAGGTTTCGTGCTATTCAATCATGGGGATCTCAAGCCGCAAATCAACCAGAGAACTCGGAGACTGAAGCAACAAAACCTGGGATCATGTGTCCCCTACAAGTGGCTTACGCCAGGGGTCCCAATCAACTCCGATCTGACATAGACAGAGAAAACTGGCTGGGAACCCATCATGATGTCCCAGCAGGACATCGAAGAATCCATGAAGCCCTACTCCGGAGGCACAGACTGAGCTACATAGGTATCCAAATCTCTCCAAGCGATCTACTCTTGTGGGGGCAATGGACATTCGAGGGAATTTTGAAGTCGTACCTATTGTGGTTTGCCTGTCTGCTTCTGGGCGTCTGAAGGAAAGGAGGCTGGACTGAAGGAGGAGGAATTTTCCAGTTGGTTTGCCAAGATCCTGCAGGACTTCTCTATGATCTTCTAGAGATGAGAAGAGATACATCGCAGTAAATTTCAGACAGTGTCTCAGTGCCCCCAGCCCGTATGTTTTTGAGGTAAAAACCACAATTTCATACAATTCTCATCAACATTTACTGTAGATGTTTCTTTACAGCTTCTTACACTGCCAGCGCTTTCCAGATTGTTTCCATCAATTTTCGCTGACTTCCAGTGCTGGATCGCTCCAGGACACGGTGAAGAAGTCTCAAGTATCAAATGGCAAACCAACAGAGCAGACGGCCGAGTGGCAACCTCAATGACCTCTCTCCACATTTCCGTCTCTGTATAAAAGGATGGTTAGTATATAAGGGGAAATTATCGCACCCCCAAAAAGATAGACATGTATGACTTCATCACTATTTCCAGGAGGATTTTGCTTTTCTATCCCTTACCTCAGGTGAATCAGAAGATGATCATGTTTGATATGTACGCTGCTTGAGCTAGGCCCGCCGCAGTCCCCGCACTTAGGTTGAAGGAACTTAAAGCAACTCGGTGATGGTCATGATATGGCGACTTCAAGGGCAGAATTTTTTCACTCCTGACTTGGACTTTGAAGCGGGCTTTGAAGTACACTTGTGGTGATTGGCCAAACAATGATAAACCATGTATATCCATGTATCCTACTTTTGGTAGGGTTGTCCAAATTCTTCTTGGTTATAAGCTATATAGTTATATATTTAACGTAATGTCTCTTTTGTTCCATTCCTATCTTTGTTGGTAATACATTGTACCTGCATTGTTCTTGTAGCTGTCGATACCAAATGGCACGACGTTGTTGGTCCTCGAATCCCAACTTTTGTTGGTTATTTTATACTGTAGCTACACACACATATATATAAATCATATATATATATATATGTATACCATCCCAATCTGTTGTTGCAATGTACTATCAATATGTATATATATATATATAATACATGTATATACTATGTATACATATATACACATATCATAGATAGAGTATCATCCCAACTACGCTTAGTTCGTTACATGACCATCCCAAGTGTATTCTTTCTGACTCTCTTTGTAGAGGTTTGTTCCTGTTCTGTATATTTTCCAACCCAAACGGAGACCCCGAGGTCAAGTCATTAAACGGAGGAGAAACCACCCTGGGCGTCGAGGCGCTAACAGCACGTGACGGGGAAGGGAAATGAGACCAGCATGGGTGAATTTCTCTATGAGTCGTGGTTTGCCTTGTGGTTCAAAGATGTTCAAAGTTCGAACATGTTCGGAATGCTACTGCGAAGCCAGAGCAAAATTGGGCGTTCCAATGAAACTCAAAAATGTTCAGACTGATACCAACTTTTTGGTGTCACAAAGCATCACAATTCATCAAGCACCCTCATGCATTATCTCAAACCATCTTTATCACCATACATTATCATACGTAGTCAGGCAAACGGCTGTAAGTACACTTCATACAATGGAATCATTTCAACAAAAGCACTTCATATTTCAATTTAATAGCACATGTATGTATATAGAGAGTTATATACATATACATATGTTCACGGTTCCGGTTCCCGGTTCGGTAGCCCCCCCCCCCCCTAATGGTATGGTACCCCCCATGCCCCGCAAAATCTACCATTTGCATGATATTTGCAGCATTTCAGAGTAACACTCCCGTTTGCATGCAATTTGCAGTATTTCAGCCTATTTGCAGCACATGAAAGCCATATATGCTCCCTACATACGACCTACGTGCTGTCCATATAGTAACATAGTATCTAGAGGTCAGAGGGGTTTATTTTCTGCCTGGTTTACCTATGTACAAGTCATAGCGTATCTATATATTATTCATGCAGTTGCCTATGATTGATATATTACTTGTATTATATCATATTATATCCATATATAGAACCTACATGCTACTTATGGCGTATCTACAAACCGTAGCTACATAACAGGGTTTGTTACACATATATATACACACACTGTGTATATTATACATATGTATTATATACACATATACACACTATTGTCTATACTCAATCGCAGCATCGAAACCACCAGACCCTCAAACCCACCAACACAGGGGGGAGGAGGCAACCACATACAATACCCAATCCATCGACTTACATTGTACTACCTAAAAACTATAGTAACGACCCCCAAGCTACAAATATACTTGTATCTATATGATGTATATTAATACATATACATATGTTGTAAGTGTATTTCAAGTGTAGGGCTGCAATTGTGTATGCATAAATAAAAAACATATAAATACAAACAACCTGCATACTCCCTATACTGTATAACACATACATACTACATATAGTTTATCTCTCTATATCTATGAGCATAATATATATATATATATATGTATATATATATGTATTTATACAAATATACTTATAACAATGTACACACCACCTAGTTACTATTAATTTGGCGCTAAGTGATTGTATTGCTCATCCACCACCTATTGCTTATTCCTTATAAATACTTCATATCCAACCTCCCAACCCCACCCACCCACACCACAGTGGGGAGGGGGTACCATGATACCCTTACTGTACACCCCCCCATACCACAGGGGGGAGAAGGGTGCCATGACCATGGGTGGGGGGGAGGTGGGGAACCCGGAACCTGGAACATATACATGCTGTATATACATTGCATTTCATTTGAGTATTTCCAAAGCGTTCCAATTTTTTCCCCACCGGCCTTGCCCGGCGGAGCGACGCCACATCCAGGGCTCCCGCACGGTGGCGGAGCTGGCGAAACGCGCCGCAGCGCTGCTGGACCTGCCGGTGGCCAAGACGAAGATCGCCCGTGGCGGCGAGGTGTGCAGCGGGGGGGGGTTCTATATTTTTGGTCCTCTAGTTATGTAAACTTCTTCATGTATACACATATATTTACATAGAGTATGTATATACATACTGACATTGGGGGTATACATACTGTACACAGTATACACAGTATATACATATATGTCTATGTATATATCTATACACTATGTATATATATATATATGTATATACCTATACACTATATGTATATATACCTATGTATATATGGGAAATGTGATGTATTGTATGAGGTCATTGCTAGGCCTTTTTTTGGCAGTTGCAGATATAAGACTGCTACAATAGGAATGAGATACAGTTTTACCGGTATCAGGATGGATATCAATGGGATATTGGCGATGGATTAAGGGCTTATGATGGATATCACTATGATGGTAATGATCATGCGGGAAGGGCAATGATGATTAGTCATGATGGGGTTTATAATTGTACTGTGTACAGCGATTTCGTTATGCGTAATGTGGCATATACCAATGGCAATGATCGGTTCAATGGACTCCCATGGGATCATGATGGGTACAAAGAGTCCCCAATTTGGTTTGCAATTCTATCGTGATGGGTCGTACTTGTAGATAGGGGATCCATGGGGTTTCACGGTTTCAATGCTTTTCCTTGCAAGGCAATATTTGGATATATATATATATATTTGGGGCTTGCAATAGATATACTGCCAGCTATAGCTACCTGTCTTCTCGTGGCTGAGCCTACTCATTGAACATGAACCCCGCAACATCCGGCTTGGAAGATTGTTTTCTCCACTTTGATATGGCCGTAAGTATTGGTTCCATGTGAAATTTGGGAAGTTTCTCGATTAATGACTAATCCGTTTTTGAGATTTCCGGTGCGCATTAAACACTGTTGTGTTATGAACAGGACTTTTCCCGCAGTGTTATTGTCTAAATGACATCTTGAAGCGACTTCCTGCGGTTGTCGAGGCTGTCGGGCCTGTGCTGCTTCCAAATCGGATCTCATCATCAAATTGCAAATAAGTGGCATAAGTATATAGGATACTATGTATATATACAATATATATGTATATATATATATACATGTATATAATATATATATATATATATATGATGTATATATGATGTATCCACATATTCGTATAAATACTGCTATAGTGTATCTCTATCTTTTGCTGAACATGAGCCAGGTCTTGGAAGACATGACCACGTGGAGACCTCGGTGGGGAGGGGGTGATTAATGGAGGTTTCCTAAGTCATCGGGGCCCAAACTGGATGGTTTATAGATGTGTATAGTGGAAAATCCTATGTTTTTTTCAGAAATTGAGGAAATGTTGCAGTTATTAGATTTGTTTTAACTGGTTCACCCACAAGTCAGGGGCTTTTGAACCACCACAAATGGAATAGAGCCAAAAAAAGGTGGTTTAGAAATCTCAAGACTTGGATGGATTAATCATCAATAGATATCAATCAATTAAGTATGGGATGTAATGAGATCTTACCAGCATGCACAATATAAAGATTAATTGTGACGGTTGATTTGCAGGGTACAATCACCCCCCAAGTCACCAACCAGGGTTAGTTGATTCGAGTTTGGATATTCATGATCACGACACTGTGTGGATGTCTACGCACTGTTTTTCCAAGCAGCCAGCCGGAAACAGCCAGAAAGGAGTGACTGATGGATGGCTCAGCCACCAGCTTCATCATCCAGCCCCATCCTCATCTCCTTCCCATTCCCATCGTCAAAAACCCATCATTGATGGAGGCCATAGTGCAATTTTCCAACCCTTTTTTTGGGGGGGTGTTGAGAGCAAGCCTCAGTCATCCCACCCCCCGAAATTCGACAACCTCCAAAAACCATGATCTAGTAGGGGATGAAACCACATATTTGGGACCATAAAATTGGGGTGTTTAGTGTTAGGAGACGGGATTCATCCATTTATATCCATTAATATCCCTCATATAAGATCCATTATATAACTATTTTGGTTATAACCATTATAGCCGTTGTAACCATGCTAACCAGTATGATACAGCCATTGTAACCATTGCGACCATTATAACTTATAGCCCCGATGAATTACTGATACTGATGAATTTCAACCCCATCAGACTGAGGATCGCGTCCGCCAACCTGGATGAGAGCTCTGATTTGACTGCCGTGGTGATGAATTCCATCAAGGCAAAGCGGTGTTTGGTTGGCGATGTCGTGAAAAATGACGAGTGTGACCCTGGAAATAGGACGGTTTAAGCAAGAACAAATTGGGGATTTATTGTTATATAGATATACACATTTTTTCCAACAGATAGATAGATAGATAGATGGATGGATGGATGGATGGATAGATAGATAGATAGATAGATAGGTAGATAGATAGATAGATAGATAGACATATATACAGTATATATGTATAGATTAAATAGTATCATCTTTAAATCAAAACTTGAATGCATTTGACATTGCTTGAAATTGGATGTACCTTCAAGGCATGGTTTGCTTCACAACAATCAAAACGATCTGTGGGTTGGGTCTGCCTCAACATGCCTCAACTCTTGGCCCAAATTTGAAAACTCCAAGAGCCACTCTTTGGAGAATGTTTGAGTATGAGCCAGCCTGGTGAGAAATGATACGGAATGAGAATTTTGCCAATCTTCGTTTGTGTTTTTTGTTCATTGTCGATGGTGATTTCAATGTAGCCTAGATTCACTTGAATATGTCCAAAATTGGGGACCCTCAAACCAGTTCCTGAAAAAAGATGCAATTTCAGGATCTCGACACATATCCATATGCTAGGTATACTATACTGTACCACCTCCAGTCGTTCCATTCTTGCCAGGTGAGACGGCACGTATACCAAGCGTGGGCTGCTCAAATGCCGGGAGATTGGACCAGCTGTGCTGGTGTCACTGTTTGGTGCTTTCCAATCCAAAAATCAATTTCTAAAAAGTTGGTATGGGTTAATCTAAAAACGAGGGATTTACGTGGATTTAAGCTGATTCACATGGAATTATATGGATTTATTAACCACCAAATCCAGCACTTTTCGTAGGGAAAATGAGGATCAACCCCGCCGACGTGCAGCACACACCTCCTCGCTTTGTCTGAACATAGGTCACCTCTAAATCCAGCAACTTGTCACCTGTCACCATTTCCTTTCTTAAAATGGCGATGTTGGGGGGATCCCCGGTTTTCTGACAGACTCACACGTTGATATATAAGTTGAGACATCACTCCAACCTGCAGCGGTGAATTGGGGAACCGAAAAAAACTGAAAATCGTTGTTGTGCGGATTATAAGGGTTTGATTAAATATCATATTTACCACCAAGAGAACAGAAGAGCAGCAAAGGTGCTTTTCATTTCCAAGTCTTCCGAATCAAGAAAAAAGCAATGGAATTCAGACAAAACAATGGATCAACTCTTCTCAGGCCTCGCGCATTTTCATCCCTGAAATTCTTATAGCTGGCGCTATGGTTTCGTTCACTTCGATGACATTTGATAAGACGCTTTGATCCAAGAGATGAATGTTATTTTTTCCCGTTCAAGTCAATGTCATGTGCAGCATTTGTGAACAATTAAAAGCGTAGCATCACGTATCTGTGCAAGCAGGCGAGTCAGCTAACAGCCAACAAAAACAACAGTATGCTTCGGCGCCGGAGTGGTGGCACCAAAACACAACTCTCCTTCAAGTTAGTCTGGTTGGTGGTTTGAACATGTTTGAAATATCTTTTACTTTCCATTCTATGAGTTAATCTCCACTCACATTCAATTCACATTTTCATGAGCGTTGAAACTTTAAACAACCATCAAACAGTTAGTTTTTTCCCATGATTTTTTGGTGATTTCCTTCAGAAAGTTCAGTTTTCCCTTGATTTTATGGTGATTTCCCATGACTTCCCTCGTTATTTGGGACAAAATCACCCGTTTTCTGAGGCGTGGTGGGGCTCCACCCCACCGGGGGTATCACTTGGTCGCCACCGATGAGGTCGGGGGAATCACTGGCTTGGTTTAAGGGACAATCTTAACCGGAAACCATGGGAAAACTCCCATGAAATGTCGGAGTTTCCTGTAGATTTTCCCAAGAATACCAATCCATTGACATAAGATTGGGGGTTTCAAGTTCTCCCTTCATCCATGCTTTGTGAATATTCGTGAATAAGAAACCTCCACAGGCAGGATGGTACACCTACACGTTCGCACCATCGATTTTTGGTAAAATGGGGAGGGAATTGTACTTGGTGTAGCTGGTGGGTGTGACTGACAGACATGGTGATGTAAACCAAGCTAATGTGGGTAGGTGGGGTCCCAAACATGTCCAAACTGGATGAACGGGGCATGGCTCAAATTTCTTGATACTTCATTTCAAACCATACTCATGTGGTCAACCGAAAAAAAATCACCCCCAATGGTGACATTGTATCTGTAAAATAATTGGGTTCACCACCTTGGATCAGTTTGTAGCAACCGATATGGCCGACCAAACCCAGTAGGATCCATAAGTCGAGAGGACGCTCTAAGACGGGGTGGCTCAATCAGCAGTTCGATCTCTGGGATTGGTTTTTGGAACTGCTGAAAATGTGTGACAGTGTGGTGGGAAGGGTTGCCAAGAATCAACAACATGCATCCAACTGCTTGAATGAAACAGCTTTCCACTTCTATCCAAGCAAAAAGGCCGAAAATCCGTGACTTCTATGGGAGTCAAGATCTAGATGTCTTGGATTCCTTGCTTTCCTGTTCAATCAGACTCTTTGGTGTTGATGCTGATGCTTTCGATCCTGTTCATTCGCCCTAGGTTGGCAGATTTGACTTTTAAAACAGATCTGTAGACATTGAATTGGCAGAGACACAATGTTTGATGAAACATCGGTCGACTGCATATATGACACGAACAAACCAGCATTCTACATACTAACATTCCCAATCACCAAGAATCGTTGTTTACTGTACATGTTTCATACGTATGTATCCCTGTTTATCTAGGTGAAATGTAACACATATGAACTTTTTGCAGGTTACTTTCCATGATCTTCCATAGTAATCCAACAACAGATTGAAACATGTAGACCCTCCAAAATTTTGGTTTGTCGGAAAATCGGATGTCCGCATAATATGTGTACATACATTACCTGGTTTATCAGTGTTCATCATCATTCTCCCCATTAAAATTGCATTTTTTATTGGTCGTATGTGTTTTTTTCCCATCCTCCCCCTGCTATGGCGGCCGGATTAGGTGGAGCTAGAACCAGGCAAAAAGCTTGGTGAGCAATGGACTAAGATGGTCAGCTGGCGGCGGTAAAGGATGGGATGTTGCAACTGAGGATACCGGTTGTAGTTGAGGTGATTTTTATTGGGTATAACCATGGGATTGTATAATAGGCTTCAGAAGTTAATATATATATATATTTATATAGATAAGTATAATATACTATATAAATAACTACAGATATTAGTATCCATTTAGAACTAGATCTGCACCCACAAGTAGGATATGGTGACCCTTGCATAATCAAACGTGGCTAGCTGGGAAATCTGCTCCACGGCTGGAAAAGGGAATTTTCCATTGGCATGTTTGATTGCCAGAACGGACGTCATCTGAAGATTTGTGAAATACAGGGGCAACCAATAGTGTTGTATCATTCATCAACAATAATTAGCTGGTGTATGATCTTGGAATATGTATATATATACTTGGCTGGAGACAAGTGGATAGAATATCGGATTTTCCACGTTCTACCTACTCCAAGATGAATATAAAATACATTTGAAACTATAGTCTAGCTCAAGCCAAAGGATGCCCCCAATTGCGAGGGCTTGATTTTTGAGATGTGACTGAAAACTGTGTGCGAGCACCACGCAGAACTTCACACACGAACAGAACAAGCTACTCTCTACTAAGGTAACATGGCTATGGAAAATTGTGAATTATAGATGTGATATACCTACTAAACATTGGGATTTTCCAAAGCTGTGTTAAAGTACCAGAGAGTAGCGTCCAGAACATTGTACGATGTTCTCAAACTGCTCTTCGAAGCGCGAGCCTGTCTCGTGCCATTTGGATCATCTGGGTGTAGGTCAAAATGGCTTCCCTCAGATCGTTGACCAACAAAAGTGCTGAAATCGACCAACTTCAAGTGGCTTTGTTTGAACATCAAGTAGCTCAAAATCGAATGGTTCACGATCATTTACCCACTTAAAATGACTATTCTGGGGTATACCCCATTTCCAGACACACCCAAATGCTGTTCTTTTAAGAGGCCCAAAAAATGCGTGATGTTTGACCCACTTCTCTTGGACTCTGGGGGGGATCGGAGGTGCCTGAAGACGGATATCCCGGCCCCGGGGGCTATCAAGCCTTCCCTTTTGCTGGCTCCCCAGCGGATGGGAATACATGGAATCCATGGCTGGTTTCTTGGGACCCGCGGAAAGTGATAAAATCATTGGGGTGATTCCGAATCAAGTTTTCACTTCATCCAATTCTTGAGGTTTGGGAAAAGGTCTGTTTTCTTTTGGGGAGGACTGCTCTTGGCCTAATTTTTCAGTGCGGTTCTTGAGGATGATCTCTTGTACCATGGCTATATGTAAGGCATGGGTCCATGGGGATCCCCCCAGAGGGGGTCGACAGACCTGTTTTCGGTTGATCCACGTTCACATATCATACACCAGGATCGCAGGGGATTTAGGTAGACGCTAAGTTTAGCCTTCGATTCCTTGGAACTACAGCTGAACTGGTAGGTGGTGTCAAGGGTTTGTTATCGTTTTGATCCTGGAGATGGGTGGCGAAAAACCGCCCACGTGGCCTTTGCGGGACAGGCTTTTCAGTCCACACCGAGTTTCCAAGTGCCCAAGAAATGGGAGGGCGGCTTGAATGAGGCGCGGAGAAGGGATTTGTACAGCAGAAGGTGATTTCGGGCGTTTTCCATCCCTGTTTGATGGGAACGATTATGAGAACCCACTATGGGAATCACTAATATTATGGAACTTGCTGATAGTGTTGTGCCACAGCCATGCAGAGTGTAGAGTCCATCCATCATCACTGGGCAGGTCACGAACTCACTACCTACTCTCGACCCTTCACCAGTATTCTCCTGATTAACATTCCTTATATATAGTTGAATATAAATATAAATATAATATAATATAATATAATATAATATAATATAATATAACATAATATAATACGATATAATATAATATCACATAATATAATATAATAAGATAATAATATAATATAATATAATATAATATAATATAATATAATATAATTATAATATAATATAATATAATATAACATAATATAATATAATATAATATAATATAATTCATATTTGATGATTGAAGGTCATATTATATATATAACTATATATAACTATATATATATATATTATGTAGATGTATATATATATATATATAATACATACATTACTATTACATGTTTCACACACATATGACATTTCCCAAGAATTCCCCAAACACAAGCTTATACATGATTCATGTTTAATCACGATCATTTATCAGGCTTGCTGGGAAATCCCCATTTAGTTCGACGCTATTCACAGCTAGAAACCCGGGGATTTTTCAGCCACGTGTCAGTGATGACACCGGAGGGTATTAAGAACTATTGTTGATAATTCCAATAATAATCACAGTAATAATAGTAATAATGCCATCATAATCCCATCATAGTAATCGCATCATAGACCCATCATAATCCCATCATAATATATATCATTGGATTGGTTAATGGGAAAATTTTAACCGGAAACCATGGATTTTCCCATGAAATATAGAGGTTTCCTGTAAATTTTCCCTTAAACCAATCCAGTGAATATAGTAAAAATCCCAGCATAATCCCATTTGATTTGATCTTTCAGCCGCAGGTCAAAGTGGAAGAAGACATTTTTCCCGAGGACGCGTTTGGTGTGGATGGTGAAGTGTGGACCCTCAGGGTATGGGAGGATGGATGGAAACGGGCATTTTTCATGGGATAAATTCTATAAATGGAGGTGTTTTAATGGGAGAATTATCTATATATGGGTAATTCTATAAATGGAGGTGTTTTAATGGGAGAATTATCTATATATGGGTAATTCTATAAATGGAGGTGTTTTAATGGGAGAATTATTTATACATTACATGGGTCATGTTCCACAGCAATGTTCAGTTGCCAGAGGGTATCTATATACACACATAGTTAGCCCCAAAAGGATAGAACATCATAAAAGGATTTTCTGAATAGATATGTTTTTTTTTTTAACCATAATTTACAGGTTTCCAGCTTTTCTAGCATGGAGGGCAGAATAATGATGTATATGTATATATATATATACATATATATAATATATATAATATATATATATATAATATATAATATATATATATAGATATTGATAGCCCAAAATGTCAACGAAATTTGAAACAAAACATCTTTTGGAGGCCTCGGGACTTCTGAAAATTAGGGCTGCATTTTTGCACGTGGTTCAAGTTGATAATTTTGGAGGCTCGATCATCTGCGCCAAGGCTGAGCTTGCAGTGCTTATCCCAATGCGGGGTATGGATTGACAGTCGGAAGATTCGGAGAAAAGCTGCGCCAGAAGCCAGAAATTTACAGGTTCTGGAAGATCTGAAAGCCAGTAAGTGGTTCTTTATTTTCTGTATAGTCAAGTGCATTATCCCAATGATCTGTGGCTATCCAGTTTCCACATCCACAGTCCGAGAATTTGATAGCAACAATAGGTGACTTCAAGGGGCATCCAGGTATTTTTTGGAGCTGGCTGGCTGGGACTATGAATTTGGATGGTAAAAATACAGGACCATCCTCTACAACTTGCTGATTGTCATGAATTTTCCGTTGCCCAATTAGATTGTGAGGGGTCAGAATCTTGCAGACGAAAATGTAAGATTGGTCAGATTGGTGCGGCGAGGCTCTGGAGTTTGCTTGTCGCCACGCCCTTTTATTCTTGTTTTTTTGGAAATGACTGTCCTTGCCTGTCCATTCCAGGCCTCATGAGGTTCACGCAAACAACCTGTCAGCAATTTCCAAGCCGTAAGGGGTCCCCCAAAAGAATCAAACACATATATAGCAAAAGTATGCCCTATATTTCCTACTATTTTGATGGAGCTTTGTTTGGGATATCAAGAAATGTGGACCCCGATAACTGTTGGCCATATCTGAGATATCCGATATATCCCCACATCATATATCCAAGCATGGTTTTCGAGCACAATTCCCGACCTTCGACATCGGACCATTCGCAGACCATTTTGGCCAGGGAGTCTCATGACGTAGGACCTCTGTAGGACCAGGCCCCAGCTGAGTGGAGGTGATGTGGGCAGTGGCACGCGTCTTTGCGAATCCACGGGTGGCACAAGTAGCGTCAAGGCGTTTTGCGACCAAAGAACAGGTCGCTGTTACAGATGTAGCTGGCCAGTGCTTGAGGAGTTGGGTTTGTCTGAAACAGGGGGTACCCTTGATTATGGCTGAATGGAGAGCTCCTTTTCTTGAGCCAGACCAGAATCATACGACTGTGCCAAGTGATGTGGCAGGAGTGCTCTAACTGACTGAGCTTTTTGCACTCC
>BGPT01003078.1:0-55787 GCA_003297045.1 Symbiodinium sp. clade C Y103 | reverse complement strand
AGCTGGAAGATACCTATTCTCTCAAGATGGCTCAATCTATACACTCCACCTGAAAGTGAACCTCGAGGTATTCACAGCCCCTCTCAGAAACAGCGCATCCCCACAAAGGGCAGTTGATCACAGCCAAGAGTAAATTGACTCCATTCCACATAGCATAGCTCCCCGGAGCGACAACGTCCACTCAAAATTGGGCTTGCTCTCGGATAACCCTTTTCAAATCAGACGACGATAGGAGTGGTCGTCGCACCAAACAAATCCAGCATTTGATCGAAGAGAATCGTCAAGGTACCGGGTAGGAGAAGCTTGCCTCTGCAATATGCTGCCATCTGGCTGTNNNAGCCGGAGCAGGGCTCGTTGGCGGTGGTGGAGCCGGAGCCGGAGCACCACACGACCCTGACACAGGCCCTCCATATCCACCAATCCCCGCAGGGCTTCCACTCCAGTTTTTATTTGCAAACGCCGTCCCTGTCAGACAGACAGACAGGTCCGCAGAGTTCGATGTGGACGGGTTTCCCACATTGCTGGATGGTCATGCCATTCATATTCATAGCGATCCCCAAAATTAAAGGATTCCTGGCACTGGTGGGGCCTAACGTTCTTTTAGGGTTGGGGCACTTGGTCTTTGAAGGGTGTGGACCCCCGGGGCGGCACTAAGGGATATCTTTCTTCCGACAAGCACCCCCCTCCTGCCCAACCTTGACGTCAGGGTGACACTGCCTACTCCTGGCCCAGTGTGGTTGTTTGGCCCTCGTATGTATGGCCTCCTGCCCCTGTGTGTCCCATCTTGTTCTCTGGAAGCAACGATTTTCAGCAATTGTGCAAGCAACGATGGCTTGAAACCAACAATGGCTCAGTATCCTACACTGATTTGAACGCGTGGCCATCGCGCTCGGTTCTGCACCTTTGGTTCCGCAACCTCCCTTGCAATACTTTTGGTCTTTGGTTNGCGTGGCCATCGCGCTCGGTTCTGCACCTTTGGTTCCGCAACCTCCCTTGCAATACTTTTGGTCTTTGGTTCTGCAGCCCTCACTGGTTGTGCAACTACCCCTGGTTCAACTTCACTGTGCTAAAACTCGGTTTGTACTTGCCCCTGGCTCCACAATGCCTTGCTTCCCCCCCAAAAAAAAGGCAAAATCAGTTTAAAAGGGTTGGTTTGGAACCACGCGCTTCTCTGAACAACAGTTTCCCTCTATACGCCCACACCTCAAGTGACACAGTTGCGTCGTGCTGTGACTATATATTCCCTTCTCCATGTCAGTTTGACTTTAACCACCCATAGCTGGCAGCAATCTGCTTACGAATAGAAGCAGGGGAGGCATGCCCTCACCCAGCGGTGCTCCAGCGGTGCTCCTGGAAGGTGCGGCGGATCCATCCCCAGTCTGAGTGTGCCGAGAGGGAGAGAGAGGAGACACACGCACACACACACACACACACCACGCAAAAAAAAGGGAACGGAACGGAAAAAGAAACAGCCTTTGAGATGCTTGCTTCAGATTGATGCGCGGCAGGATGGAGTTGATCTGACTGAGTGAACTCGTTAAGTCTGCTTTTCCGGAATCATGACTGAGTTCCTCAACTCTGCTTTGCAGGAATCACGCATGACCTGCACCTTCTTTTTTTGACACGACATGTTTGCCATACTGTCCACACGTGCATCACTGCTAGCTCCAGGCNACCTTCTTTTTTTGACACGACATGTTTGCCATACTGTCCACACGTGCATCACTGCTAGCTCCAGGCTCCATGGATAGATTTCAATCAAGGGCTTTAGGCTTGGCTTTGGACTTAGCTGAAAGAGCAGTCCACAAGGGTACAAGAGGCAAGGGAGTTGGCCGCGAAAGGCCTATCACTGTTTTTGCACCTGGTCCAGTACATCCCAAGCCTGCCCGTCCAGCCCAACGTGCCCACCAGCCAACCCCCGCCAACCGTACTCATCGCACCCACCTTCCTCCCGGGCAGCTCAGGATAGGGGCTGGCTGCTCCTTCGTCAAGTTTCTGATCCTGACTTCACCCCAGTGCTGCCCCTGACTCTGGATGAGAGATCGCGACTTGTGTCTAAAATGAAACGATCGCGCCCTGGCCCGTCTGGCTTCAAGCTGCTCTTTTTGTTGCTGTTCCCTGAATGGTTGCAAGACACCTTTTGGGAACTCTTGGACTCACAACGGCTCAGTGCCATTGTCGCCCCTTCCCTCCAGCAACCCATACAAGTCCATATCCCCAAGCCCACTGGTGGCTTTCGTGCTTTGTCTATGCTGGAGGAAGCCTTCAAAGCCTTGGAGGGACCAGTCACCAAACGTATACAGGCCACCCGTGCCGCGCAGAATCAGCAGCCGTTCTCCAACACCAACCAGGCCTACGTGCCCCAGGTTCATGCAGCTGCAGAAGTCTTGCATGTGGNCGTGCCGCGCAGAATCAGCAGCCGTTCTCCAACACCAACCAGGCCTACGTGCCCCAGGTTCATGCAGCTGCAGAAGTCTTGCATGTGGACGCCCTTGTTTGTGAAGATGCTGTGGGGCATGGCCGTCCGTTGTGTCGCATACCCTCCGATTATGAGAAATTCTTCAACACCTTGACCTTGCCACAAATTGACGCGGTCCTTCAGCGCACGGTATCCCTGACTGTGCACGCCGTTTTTATACAGCTGCCTTCCAGGCCACACCCTTCGGCTTGAAACAAAATTTGGCCTAACTGACGTAGTCACAGTTCAAAGAGGCATCATGCAAGGTGGCGTCTCCAGCCCGGAGCTCTCGCGTCCTGCGCAAGACCCTCTCCTGCGCCTTCGGGAACACAGCCCTGCTGCATACATCACCTCTGCTGGGCGCCGTGTGGCAACTGTTGGATATTCAGATGATGCTGAGCACTACGGATCGGGAGTGCGGGATGTCCCTGCCATTGTCGCTTTTGCCAGTGACTGGGACGAGCAGTGGGATGCCCAAGACCCAGCTGCTGGACTCTCTGCTGAGGGGGTCAGAGTCACATCCTACGACATTTGGCAAAGGGGTGCTGTTCATACAACATTGACCCGGACGCGGCCTGAAGAGGTGGAGGTCGTACTTGGAAAAACAATGACCTTTTTGGGACAAGCACTCGCCTGCTGCAGACTCTCTCTTGTCAAAACTTCGCCAAGCCCTTCGTCGTCTCGCACACCGCCGTGCCTCGTGGGATGAGCGAATAGCCTTCTTCCAATGCATCATGCAAGGCACAATCAGCTACGTTCCGCTTCTAGGCCTCCCATCCCCTCTAAACCTCCATGCCCTCGACAATGCCTTCCAAAACCTTCTACTTGCTGGAATAGGAGTTCGATCCACAGTGGAGCGAATGAGCTTGTTGGCTGCCAAACACGAGGGGGTATGCAGATCCCGAGTGTGGTAGAAAGCACTGTGGCCGCTGCAGCTTCAGATCTGCTTCAGCTTCTGAGTGGCTCAACCACTGCTTCAATTTTGGGCCGTGATTCCTTACGCGCGGCGCTCTTTGAGGCTGCGGACCAAGTCGAGCATGGCGGGGGGCTGGTAGTGCTGGGCATGCGTCTTCTGGCGCACTATGGCATTTGTCTCACGATGCCCTGCCATCATCATCGTCGCACCTCCTCATTGGGCTTTGTTGCAAATTCCTTCCGTCTTACAGTGCGGACTTGGGAGGCGGAAGGCCGACCTCGGTCCACATGGTCTGATATTGACCTGTGGCGTGATGTGCTGCCGCCTGCTTTCCCCTTCACCCCGGCACAATGTTCGCGCGCAGTCAGTCAGGCGCAGGTCTTGAGTCGGCAGGATTGGCTTACTGAGTGTAGCCTTTTCCGTCCAAATGCATTACCGCCTTCGATTCCAGAGAGCTGGCCTGGCGAGGCTTGGGAATCCCTTTGTATGGGAGGTGGGCCGCGAGCCATGTACCTGGACGCCTTTGAGGGCTTTTCTGGCGCCCTGGACTTTGCAATGTATAGTGATGGTGGTGCCACCCGCCAAAACCACTGTTCCTTCAGCGCGCAGGCGCGCTCTTTTGGCCATCCTCCACACTACTGGGAAGGTAGCTCTGTCGCTGACAGGCCCATTGTCAGCCGGTTGCCGGACTCGTATGGGCGAGAGCCGTGCGAGATCCACACTGCCGAGCTGATGGGTATGATTGCAGCGCTCCGCCACGCCACACCTGGACAGTGGAACCTGTTTGTAGGGGCAGCTCACTCTTTGCGACCCCCCTGAACAAACCAATCCCTGCTTCGGTCTGCCAACATCCCTCTTGCATCTCGTATTCAAGGGACATTGCTCCGTCTGAAAGCGGCTTGGAGGGACCCACCCATGCGCACGCCGGGTTGGCGGCTGCATCAAACCATGTTCCCTGATACTTGGAACGTGAAACAGCAGCACGATGGCCGTATGGCTTGGTACAGCCAACTTTCCATTGGCCTTGTTGGCAATAACGTTCGTAGTCACCAAGCTGGGCCGCCGGTCCCCATGCCTGTCATTGTCCAGCTCTCCAGCAACCTCCTCCTCCTTCACTGCTGGGGGGCGTTTGCTTTCCTGAGCTTTTACAGTGCCATGCTCACTTCACCCAGCAGCCAAGCCATCCGGGCTATGCTCCGTCGCCAAGCAGTCCAGGAGTGGCAGCGTCGACCAGTACAAGGAAAGATTGCCAGCATGCATCCCAACGTATACACACCCTGTCTGGATATGTCCTTCTACACGTCTTGCCCGGCCATCCCACCACCCTCTCCTCTGCGCCTGCCTCATGATGAGTCAAACATCGACTTACGTTACACTCTTCAGATGCCTTCGTCTGGTTGGTGGTGGCTGGACTGAACTCATCAAAATCAAGCCTGCGTTCCTTGAGGTGGGCCAGCTCCTCTATGAGCGCAACCTCGTTGCTTCTCCCCGACATGCCCCATGTGTTGTGCCCTTCCTGGCACCCCTCGCCATATCATCATGAGCTGCCCTATCACCCTCCCCCTAGTCGACCACCTGCGCGATCTGCTTGAAAGTGCTTTGGGCAAGCTCAATGCCAATGGTGCCATTCTCGCGACTGCCAGAGGACTTTCCTTCCTGGCGACGGCGCCCGCGCCTGAATCTGTCCCCAGATGGCCTCTCCTATCTGCGTGGCGGTGGATGGTGGCGCTTCCTTCTCGGGAGAGGGACTTATCAGCTGACTACGGCGGTCACAGCGCCTATGCAGTCCAACTGGAAGGCGAGAATGAGCTGGCCCAGCGGGGTGTTATACCGGTAGCCCTGTGTCCCGGGCGGCGCCTCGGTACCTGATGCCGACGATGATTCCTTCTCTGATGCTGAGAATTACGCTCATTTGCTGCGGCCAGAGGAGTTGGCTTCTGAACAAGCCCAAGCCTCTCGTCGACGGGAGCGCCTGTCACCAGTCATCACATTCACAGCCTTGCTCCTTATACGACTACGCGCCATACGCTACCACTACCCCAAGCAAGCTGTTGCATTGTGTCTCCAACACTTGCTCCTTCAACCAGCCGCGGTTCCAGCCCCTCACTTGAGGCTCCCACTTCAAAATCTCGGAGCGCGACAGCAAGTGGGGTAGCCGCTCTTCGTCATCTCCGCTGGCTGGCACCTACAGAGGAAGTCATCTTGGCTCCATCTGCAGGCAAAGCCTTTTGGCTCAGCCTTGCACAGAGTAAGGGCATTCCCGTCCGTTCAGGCCCAAACCTGTCCTGGGGGCACCGTATCACACGCCAAAACTCTATTGCAAACTCGCTGCTCGTGTCCACAGCTCCCTGGTCCACTCCGGCCCTTCGACCTGTGCTCCACTTGCGGACAGGCCCGCTTGTGTCGCCCCACGACGGACTCCTTACCCTCTGTGTGGTGTCGGCAGCCTGGCACACGAACCTGTCTAGGCTGCAACCATGCGCTGTTCATTTCCGCCCGCTTGCGCCAAGTGGAATTGCGGGGCGTATTGACTTGCACGTGGTTTATGGCCTTTCAGCAGAACATAACTTCTGGATCTGCCCAGACTGTTCCTTTGCTTGGATCACACTGGTGGCTTCCTGCCCTCTTCGCAACCTGCGGCCGCCTCAGTCAAGGGAGCTTCAACTGCATCTTGAACAGCTTGCGGCTCAAACCCAAATGGGGGCAGGGCACAACTGCGCCTCCGAGTCCATTCTAAGCTGCCGCCGAGTCAAGCGCTGGCTTGTTCGGTACCTCAACAGAACCACTGTTCCCGTTCGCTTCTCCTCTGTGCTTAGCGAATGCCACGCTGCACTTGGTTCCCTTCATAGTCTGGCTTCCACCTTCAACATCGTGGTTGAAAACCTGCGCCGAGAGGGCGCGCTCTGCTGGAACCAGGCGCCTGACTCTGCTGCTGACCCACTGCTACTCTTAACTGAGATTGCAAGGGCGGTCTGAGCGCTGGTTCCCGGTCTGCGTGAGGGCTAAATGCTCGGAGTTGGCAGCTGCATCCTCCTCTGCATTGCATCTCCCACCTGCCAAGGATTCTTCGAAGGATACACATGCAATTCTTTACCATATTCATATCTGGACTTCAAATAGGTACGAATCACTTATTATTCAACACAGCAACAAACTCTACAACAACATTCAACCACATCCTCACCTTAGTGCCACCATGGCACGCAAGGCCACTCGTCTGCATTTAGTGTCTAGTTGGCCGACTGGAAACCCAAGCTTCCGCCGGGGGGAAGTGCAGGCTAGGTCTCACCTACTGGTGCTGACCACTTACCAAACCAAACCAAACCAATTGTCAATTGTCAATTCTCAATTGTCAAGTTTCCACAATTGTCAATTTTCAATTGTCAAGTTTTCACAATTGTCTATTGTCAATTTGCAATTTCATTTTTCAATTGTCAATTTTCAATTGTCATTTTAAATTTTTCATTTGTCAATTTCCAATTGTCGATTGTCAATTTTCAATCGTCAAGTTTCCACAATTGTCAATTTTCAATTTTCACTTGTCAATTTTCACTTGTCAATTGTCAATTGTCAATTTGCACATGTCAATTTGCACATGTCATTTTCAATTGTCATTTTCAATTGTCAATTGTCAATTTGCAATGGGAGTTTGCAAAGCATGAAGACTGAGAGTGAAACAACGCATGTGACGCCGCCCGATGCTCAAGTGAACCCTCCACCCCCGGCCCAATTTTGAGTTGGGGTGATTCAGAAGCAAGGCTTATCCACTCTTGAGGCTGAGAAGGTTGATGGTGAGGAAGTTTGGAGAAGGGTTTCAGTAGAAGGTTGGAGGAGGAAAGTTTTGGAGAAGTGTGGTGAGATTTTGAGGAGGAAAGTTGGTGTGAAGAAGAAGAGGAGGAAGAAAAGGAAGAAGAGGATAAACCATGATAAGCCGGAGTTCGCTAGATCCTGCATCGCTAGCTACGACTGTGCCAGCGCTCCATGAGAAAAAGCAAGCTGCCGCTGTGAGTTGGTGAAAGGAAACTCTTGTCATTTTCAATTGTCACTTGTCAATTTACAATGTCAAGCTTCCACAATTATCAATTTTTAATTGGCAACTTTTTACAATTGTCAAATTTTCACAAGTGCCACTTTTCAATTGTCAATTTTCAATTGTCAAATTTTCAATCGCCAATGAGCAATTGCCAACTTCCAATTGTCAATTGTCAATTGTACATCTTCATTTGCCAATTGTCCATTTTCAATTGTTACCTTTTAAGTGTCAATTTTTTATTGTCAATTGTCAATTGTCAATGTTCAATTGGCACTTGTGAATTTGCAACTGTCAATTTTCAATTGTCAGTTGTCAATTTTCAATTGTCCATTGTCAATTTGCACTTGTCAATTGTCAATTTTTTTACCTGTCATTTTTTTGTTGTAAGTAAATTGTCAATTTTCAATTGTCCATGGTCAACTTTCAATTGCCAAGTGTCAATGATCAATTGTGAATTTTCTATTGTCAATTTTCCATGTCAGTTTTTGAATTGTCAATTGCCAACTTTCAATTGTCAATTATCAATTGTCACTTTTTTGTTTTCAGTTGTCAATTTTCACTTGTAAATTTTCAATGTGCAATTGCCAATTTTCCATGTTCAATTATCAATCTTCAATGGTCAATTGTGAACAATCATGGTTGTCATTTTTATCATTCATCATCTTTTGTCCAGTCATTGTGGGTCACAACCAACGGGAGTGGGGAAGTCATCCCAACCAGGATAGCAGTGAAATCTTCTGTGTGTTCGCCTGTCTAGCTTGGCAACTGTATCTATTATAAAGGGAGCATGCACAGTCGCAATGGTGGATACCCTTTGGTAATCAAGCGTGGTGGTGGATTTTTAATTGCCACGTTTGATTACCGGAGGGAATATTGGTTTTCCATCCCGGGATTTTCTTGGGAAGTTTTCCATACACAATGAATTTGTTTCCTTCAGGGCAGCTTGATGCTTAGTGCCCCGCAATAGACATTCTTGATGCTGTTTGGCATTGTTTCTGGGACGTTAAAGTCAGGTGTTTCTCGAATTTCCGGAAATCAACAAGGAAGTGAGAGGTTTCTGACTCACAGACAGGCTGAAAAAGTGTGGATTTGACATCCTTCTCACTATGGGAATTAAATGTGAACGGCATTTTTATTCAAAGAAACATGGTGGCCCATCCATCACGTTGATCCCATTCATTTTAATGTATTTTAATAAGAGTATCGGAGATATCGCAAGCTCTGAAAATATGTTTCTATGTCGGCTGTTTCCAGCTTCAAACAGATCCTTACAATGTGGGACCCTCCAGTTTTTCGTATCATAAACGATTGTTATTGGACTTATTTGCACCAACTTAGCTATCATGAATCAGTTGATTATAAATCCCATGGAATCACCATTTTGCATCATTTTCCGATGGTTCCTATCGTTTCCGGCCCCACATTGTATCCGCATCATCCACATCCCATCCCCTCGCGGACTCAGGCCATGTTCACCCACCCGTTACGAGCCGATCACGAGACATTCCTGGCATCCTGGAGGTAAGGGTTGCAGCTGGATAACAACCCAATGGCATATGCAAAAGGGTATCAATATGCCATTTATTGTGAGAAAAACATTAGAAATTAAGTTGTAGTCATAGGGATAAATTATTTTTACTCTTTTATTTTTTGGGGGTTTCTATAAATGTGACATGCAAGAACATATCCTAACCGGCTTGTTTTGTTGTCAGAATATCTAAGGTTGCCTGCTTGTATGGGTCAAGCGATTGGGGCATGAATTACTGGTGGATCTTTCATTGCCAGGTGCTTAAACTACGGGTGGGGTTGTTTAGACCGCAAGCTATGGCAACTCTCATAGGAAAAAATGATATGGGGATGGAGCAAAAATGATCAAAAACCGTGAGCTAGCAGATGGTTTTTGGGATGAACATCCACAAATCTCAGCATTTACCAACTATAAAGCTATGAAGTACCATAGTTGGGGGGGAATGAACATCTTCAAACATCCATAGATCCCAGCAATTCCCAGCATTTTTCACCACCAGCCCAGCATCCGCAGGTTCGCCTTCGAGCCCCATGAGGTGCACGAAAAGAAATTGGAGCCATGTTGGGATGGGTGAAAGCTGGTGCCGAATTGGCGGATGAAGATCCAGAACTACACAGCTTTTTTGATGCGGAACTTCTGTTAGTGATGAGTTTTTTTTGATCCAGAGCCGGACGGAAGCCCCCGAACAATCCGTGGATTCTTCCCAAGATAGGCTCCCAGAGCCCAACTCTTGTTGATTCGATCACCTGTCCGTGGGTTTGTCTCAAGATGGGGAATAGCCTCAAATGGCTATTTTTAATGGGGAAAACGATGAGAAAGCATCAATTTTTTGGCAGCCTATCAGCCTATCTTCAAACAAACCCATTTCATGTCAGCAAGCCTCAAACAAAGTGGTTGCGGTTGATGACTCTTCACTTTCTATCTGTGGGTCGTTAGCACCCATTCAAACGTTTTCCCGCCGTTCACAGATTGCTGGTTGACAGCACTAGAAAGAGATCGGCCATCAAATGAGGCATAGACATCAACGCATACGCAGGCAACATTATATATTTGATTTCATTTGCGCATGGGTCAATGAAACGACCCTTGAATTGTTCTCATGCCAACCGAAACAGTTTTACGGTTCTGTCTGTTCTGGAGATATTCAGCCGTGATGATTGTTGTGACCGACAGCCAAAGATTCCTAAGAGGCCTTCAGCTTCTGCGGATACCCAGGAATCCCACCTCAACTAGTCATTTGGCATGGTTTTAGATGTTACTGATGATTCTTGGAAGGAACAGTGCAGCTGTCCCACCAGGAAGAACTAGTTCGCAGTCGGAAATCTTAAACCTTCCACACAAAAATGCGCCTGAAAATAGTGCTTTTCAACTAGCAAACCATGGATCTCTGCCAGAAACACTCCTGTAATTTTCCGAAGTCTTGACCGCCATGCAGCCGCCTAACAAAAGGTGCAAGCAGGCAGATGTGGACCAGATACGGACTGCCCAGCAGCCCCAGCAGCAAGTGACTGACAGCACGAAACTTCACGTGTCTTTGCCAAGTGGCAGGTCTGTGGAGGTTTCGTTTCCGCTCAGTGGCACCATTCATGAGCTGAAAATGGAGGTACAGCAGGCTTTCAGACAAAGATTCTTGAGGCTTGCTGGGCCTGGAGGCATTTTGGACCCTGAAGAATCTCTTGAATTTGCCGGGCTTCAAGATGGAGACAGCATCACTGCAGTTGCACAGCAGAAAAAGGTTGCTGCCACGTCCAGTGCGTTTGCCTTGTGGTGCGTTGGGGGTGACAGGATTGTCACCTGGGGCCATCCAGATTATGGTGGTGACAGCAGTGGTGTCAGGGATCAGCTCAGGAACATTCAGGAACTTGCTGCTACAGGGTATGCTTTTGCTGCCATCTTGGGGAATGGACATGTGGTTTCTTGGGGACATCCCCTCTTTGGCGGTGACAGCACCAAAGTTCAGGGCCAGCTCAGGAATGTTCAGCAGCTTTGTGCCACACGAAGTGCTTTTGCCGCAGTCTTGGCGAACGGACGTGTGGTGACATGGGGCTTTCGGTTTGAACAGCTTGACGGCAACAGCACTGCGCTACAGGATCACCTGAAGAATGTGCAGCAAGTCCATGCCACCGAGGGTTCTTTTGCTGCTGTTTTGGCAGATGGATCTGTGGTGACGTGGGGCCATCCGACGGATGGTGGCAATAGCAGGAGAGTCCAGCATCAACTCAGGAACGTTCAGCAAGTCCATGCCACATGCTCGGCCTTCGCAGCAGTTTTGGCAGATGCAACCGTGGTAACTTGGGGTGACCCAGATTGTGGTGGTGACAGCAGGGCCGTCTGCAGTCAGCTCAGCAATGTTCAACAGATCCATGCTACGCGTCATGCTTTTGCTGCTGTCCTGGCAGACGGATCTGTGGTCACTTGGGGTGACCCAGACTGTGGTGGCGACAGCAAAGCTGTCTCGAGCCAGCTCAGAAACGTTCGGCAGATTCAGGCCACAGCTAGTGCTTTTGCAGCAATCTTGGCAGATGGTTCCGTGGTGACATGGGGCACGCCTGTGTGTGGTGGTGACAGCAGTGCAGTCCGGCATCAGCTGAGGAACGTCCAGCAGGTTTGCGGGGCATCATTTGCTTTTGCTGCGATCTTGGCAGATAGAACTGTCGTGACGTGGGGTGATCGGGATGGTGGTGGCGATAGCAAGGCTGTGCGGGAGCAGCTTCGCAACGTTGAGCAAATTCACAGCAGCGAGAATGCTTTTGCTGCTATTTTGGCAGATGGAAGCATTGTCACCTGGGGACATCCTAGGCGTGGCGGTGACAGCATGCCAATCCAACACGAGTTTGACCAAATTTAGACTTGAGGTATGGCTCAAAAAAGCATCGATGGCTGAAAAAGTGAAGGATGGTGAAGTGCCAAGAACTATCAAGTTCGTTTGTGATCTGGTGATAAATCAATCCTACTTGGGTGGCATCCAAGTCTGATCTTTATCATCCATGTAGAAGCCACATACACAATTGGCGACACAACTCAGCGATTGAACAGCGGGGCACCACCTCACAGAAAGTCGACCCCCTATGACCATCAACTTCCAATAGGCCAGCCCTTGACATTCCATTGACATCGGAAGGCGAACTGTTGCCTCCTACCGCGTTCATTTGGAGGTGGGGCGATGGCGGCGATGATGTGTAGATGAGATTGGATGAGAGCAGGAACGAAAGATAAGGTCTGTACAACTACAACTACACCTATCTATTTAATTACCTATCTATCCATCTACCTACCTGCATGTATGAGATATGATTATGCGAAGCTTTGTCCCAAAGTTGAAGCCCAACATTGTACCCCTGAGTAAGGGTCATAAAACAACCAATATGTTGGATAATTACGAGCACCACCACCTTGATTCCCCTGATAGGATGTAGCTGTATGTACCTTCTATTACAGAGCAAACGTCAGAAATTGTTAGACCATTTGATGTCTCAGAGCACACCCCTGAATTTAAGATGCAATTCCAATTTCAAAAGGGTCTGCAAAAGGATTAATTTTCCGGATCTTTTTGTACTGCCGGCTAGCTGGCAGTAGCTCGCGATGTTGATTGCCAGCCACCTTGTGTGCAGACTGAGGTGGAGCCGTTATGTTGAGTAGTAACTACTGTAAGTCTCCATACTTTACATTTTGATCACCCCATACTTGGATGGTTGACCAAACCATCACGTTGTCGAATAGGTCATGATCGATACCTCTGCAGGAGTGATTTATTCTCCAATTTGCAAGTTAAAGAAGTTAAAGCAGTTCAATCAGCCAAAACTAAACGACCAGTCAAGTCATTTAGACGTTTTATATTTTTATCTCCAATTTTTTCAGCATGCCTTGATTTTCCAGTTTCCGTTCTTCCGTAAAATCTCAATTTTTCGTGGTAAAACAGGCATTTTTCCCAGTTGAATCCCAATTTTTCCAAGGTGAATCTCCGTTTTAAAACGCGTTAACCCCCCGATTGTCGCTGGTATTTTTTCCATGTTTTACATCTCCATTTTTGGACGGTGAAACCTCGATGGGATGCTGCAAACATGGGCATTTTTCTATGGCCATGTTGGATTCCCAGAGGGTAAAAGTCCATCATTTGATGATTTGCTGATCCATCTACTCCCGATTTTCCAATCAGTTCGATCCCCATTCTTCATGTTAGAACCTCCATTTCTCTGAGTTGAATCCCAATTTCCAAGTTGAATCTCCATTTTTTCCCAAGTTTTTTATGGCGATCTGCTGCTTTCCTCACATGGTTCAGGCCATGCCGAAGCAGGCGGCAATAAGGCAAACCTTGGCGCAGATGCCGCTGGTGGGCTACAAAGTGCCGCTGGTGCCACGTGGCAGTCCGCTTCTTCGGGGAGTTCGTTTGTCCAAAAATGTTCGACATTCCCCCCCAAAATGGCCAGTTTTAAAGGGAACACCATGATAAACGAAGGATCATTGGAACAACATCTGAAGAAAATGGAGAGATTCAGATGTGACCCCAGGATTCCAGGGAACCAGTGGTCATCCTTGCTTTTGGCTACGCTGGGAGGATCCTTCAAGTCATGCGGTCATCGTGGGGAATCCGCCAACACAGCAGGGAATTCCTAAAGAGGGTGCTGGTTTTGATCGTCGTTTTCTGAATGGGGATATGTTGGCTCCTTCAGAAAGACAAAGCTTGGGAGGATTTCCGGGTGGTGCAGACTTGTTCATAGACATGCAGAATTACTCTAGATGTTGTCACAGTGACCCTCGGAGGTACCACCATTTCCGTAATTGGTATCCTCCCACCTTACAGTACTCTTGTAGCATCGGGGGAAAATCAAAACGTACCGGGTTTCAGCTTGGTTTCATGGATTTCTCTAGTCAGATTACCCCAGCATACCTCCGAGAGCAAAAACACAGATAGCTGATGCTGAGACTTGACATGTTGATGAAATCCATAGTCTTTTGTCAGAATGACGGGACCAAAATCCCATGATCGGGTAAACGATAGGGCACCATTTCGAAACAGCTGTCATGGTTCTTGAATGTTTTTGACATGGTAAACCTATCCAACTTCTATCCCTTGGTAGTCTTATTTTGGGTCAGCTGCAAAGTGAATTGGTTCAATATGATTCAATGCCTCCATTTGAGTTCAATGTTCTTAGTTTACCTATGTTTCCCTCCATTTTAGTACGGTCAACTCACAGTTTGTTGTGGAACATCACCATTTTTTCATAGGAAAATCAACGAACTCAATGGCCATGGCTTCGTTCGCAATGCAGCTCTGAGGTGCAAAGATCACAGCGGGCGGGCTCTGCGGGTTATCCCGGCTGCGGAGGCGGGGAAGTTGTGGATTTCAACCGTGAAAACTGGTGGGTTTGGTCGTCTGAAATTGGGACTCAACTAGGAAACGTGGTGTTTTTCCTATGGAAAAAAACATGGTAAGTAGGAAAAGAGTGATTTCCTGCTGGATGTACTGGAAAATGGGAGATTTACCTGCACTTTATAGTTTATAGCGGTTTTGGTGAGGAACATTATTTCCAAACCATGCAATTTTGGGGTTATTACACTATCTGCAGACACGGGATACAACCAATCGGCCTTTCGAGAAAGACCATTACCATGATGTTCCTAGGCACATTCTTTTTGCATGAGGCTACAATCTCTTTTGGATTTGAGGGTCTGGCCATGTTACAAATAGTTTTGGATTTGGCCAAAACCAATCAGGTAGGGTTTTTGAACCCATCTAGCCACAGTTCCAAGCGTACAATCTCAGCT
Organism: Symbiodinium sp. clade C Y103; assembly: GCA_003297045.1. Classification (NCBI taxonomy): domain Eukaryota; class Dinophyceae; order Suessiales; family Symbiodiniaceae; genus Cladocopium; species Cladocopium sp. clade C. The sequence goes on along the minus strand of BGPT01003078.1, from coordinate 41,086 downwards.
AAACAGTCAACCCCCAGTGAAATAGATCAGGTTCGTTATCGAACTGGGGCACCCTCTCATTTTGTGGCAATTTTCATCGGGAGGACGATGATCAAAATCACTTTTGAGTGGGTTTTATGTACCCTCTGGTAATCAAACATGGCAATGGAAAATCCACCATTTATAGATGATTTTCCCAGTAAATTCTCCATTTACAGGGGATTTCCAATTGCCACGTTTGATTACCGGAGAGTATATAATATCTTCAAGAATATCGGGGCTGCCTCTAGACTTTCCTTGCCACTAGCTCTGGGAAGTAAGATATAGGTAGGGGGCGAATATTGGGTACCCCCCCCCAATGTTTTGTTCGGTTGAGACTAAAGAACCCCCCAAAAGGATTGAACAGTAGAATGTTGCGAAAACAGTGATAATTGACTCTAATTGACAATCATACTGAATATTAAACCAATACGACAAAACCTGAAATACAGCAAACTAATATAGATGTGGAAGATCCACCACTTGTAGATTATGGCCTAGGGCCCAGGCTTTCCCCATTGGTTTTCCACATCTTTTTGTGTGTGAGGTCGTGAGGCCGTTCCGTTCCTGGCGGGCAGATGAACGGCGTTGATGGGTTGAAGGGTTGAAGGATGGGGGTGCGTTGAAGATAGGTGGGTTTGAGCAGGTTGAATGATGGCTAAACAATCAAAAGCTGGATTTGATTGATATAATGAGTAAATTTTAGCCACTGAAATGACGGATAAACCAAGTGGTGATAGGTAACTAGCATCAAAAACGTGGATTCAATGACTGAATCGTGTCTAGTATGACTATTGAATGAAATGATAGGTGAAAATGGAGGTGTATGAGGTTTGAGAATGATAATTGTCCTAGACAAAGACTTGAATGCTTGCCAATTGATCGTGTATCCTTCATCCCGGTTGGTTATTTGAATGTTAGGTGCGGAGCCGGATCCCCGTGAAATCCGCACCAACTTATTGCTGAAAAGCACTGGTGGATTTGGGTCGATTTTCTCCATGTTGCCACACATGTCGGCCACTTTTCGGAAAGATGTGCTGAATCAAGCATCCCATTCTTGTTTTACAACATGGGGATCCGATTCTTCATAGCTTGACAGTGGTTGTTATCTTCACGCTGGGATCGAGGTTTCCAGCCCAGGGGAGGTTCATTGCAGGGGGGGCTGAAATGGGGCTCCCCCAAGAAACGATGGACCGAAATTCTCTGGCTCCACAAACGTCCCCTGATGCAGCCGGGGGAACTTGGGGATGATTGCAGTCTAGGTGGAGCTTAGAGGGGTTGAGGTTGAAAATACCCTCCAAATTTCAAAGGATTATCAGAATATACAATACTTTTTTCCATCGAAATCGCCATTGTATGAGGATATCCACTATTTCTTGGAGGATTCCATACCTATCATGTCCCATCATGTCCCCATCCGAGTCGTACCCCAGTTTTTCGAAGTTGTGGCAAGGAACAGTATTTCAAGGGGCTTGAAGAGCTGGGATGGTTTCGACTGGAGATTTCACCACAAAATGAATGGAAAATAAGCCTTTATGGTGGATAAATCTACAATTAGATTCATCTGGAAACAGGAGCGGGGCTCTCTAGGGAGAGCCACTTTAGTATACTAAGACAGGTATGGACAATCCGATGATTTCCTCCTGCCCTTGATGGTTGGAGGAATTCTTGGCCTTAACCCGCAAGCCTGGCGAAGCAAATCTGGGGGTGGAGACCTATTTTTTGGGGTGAATCACAACTTTTTGGAGGGTAAAGAGAGATTATTTTTACTTCTTGATTTACTCAGTTTCTCCCCCAAGCGTATCTGAGCGGTTGCGAGCAGCCCTGAACTTCAAGAACGCGGACTCTGACTCATTTCTGACCACTTGGCCGCTGGACCTTTCCGACCTTCACTCCCCTAGCGTTGTGCTACTTTTCGCATCTGACACCTGGCGGCTCAAAGGGGCAGAAACAGCTGCTCCAGTAGGAGTTTTTTGGGGTGGCCATGGTCGGCCCAAAACTTTGACCCGGGATCACACGGCCACACAGCTGAGAGATTCACAAGAAAACGGGGGGATCTTCATTCGGAATCCGCGGGTGAGAAACTTCTTCTGAAAGCCACATTCAAATGACGTAGAGTCATAGAGGATCTATCAATAGATGGAAGAGTCTTTCCCGGATGTCGTAGATGATGTCAAGTAGAAAAACATATTTGCAAGATTTGCTGGATGATGTTTCCCTGATGCTTCCCTCACAATTTCCAGTTTCCCAGCATTTTCCATCTACCGCCAAATCTGGATTTGGATATTGCCATAGATATGGGTTTCATGTGAAAATTAGGGGGTCTATAGTCTAGAAATCTAATGATTTTGTTGGCAAAAACTTCATTTTTTGCTGGTTCAACCAACATTTTTTTGTTGGTAAAATCCACCATTTTTGTGGGTAGAACCAGACTTTTCAATGGTTAAACTGCCATTTTCGTTGGTTAAACCACCATTTAGGTTGGTTAAACCACACTTTTCGTTGGTTAAACCATCATTTTCGCTGGTTAAACCACCATAGCCCAACAGGTCTCAGGTTTGCCTTGGAATGTCATCTGCCCCCTGACATCGCCATGGCTTCTGTCATCGCATCACGATAAGCCGAGCACGCCGATGACGGGCCACACTGCAGCAGGGTGACGTGGCATTTTCTGTTGGATGATGAATGATTGATGGTAACCCTCTGGTAAACTATTTATAGCTGGGAAAATCAATTATAAATAAGATATTTTCCATAGCCATCTTAGTTTACCACTTGGTTAATCGAAGGAAGTTTAGAAGTCAAACTTCCGACTTATGGACAGATGCAGCCACAGTCTGAAGAGTCAGAGAAGAGAGAGCAAGTATATGCGGTGAGTATATGGTTAATGTATGCTTAATGAACGGTTCATGTATGGTATATATATATATATATATGGTTGATATATGGTGAATGTATGGTTGATATATGGTGAATGTATGGCGAATGTATGATTAATAGTAATAAGTGTACTACTGCATTACGAGATAAACCATATAAGTTATAATGACAATGATAATAATGGTATTACTACTTCATGACTAGAATATAAGCCATATAATGATGATGCTGGTGGTGGCAGCTGCGGCCGTGGTGGTGGCGGCGACGGCTTTGAGGATGTTTTTTTTCAAAAGACTTAGGAGTTTTGTCTGTTTTGGTGTCGGTTTCGTTTTTTTTTGGTTCCCTTCTTGAAGGTGGGATGATGATCCACAATTGACGGGCACATTTTTCAGGTGGCTCAACCACGAACGTGCCATTGGACCAGGGACCTGAAGGATGGCTAGTGATGGGACCCCCCCAAAGAAAAGGGCTTCGTTCTCTCATTGTACATGTATTATATATATATAGACATATCTCTCGCTATATATATATAAATATATATATATATATAAAGATGTATATATATATATATAGATTATATATACATATCTACATATCTACATACATACATGCATACATACATGCATACATAGATGATCATAGGTGCATACATACATGCATACATACATGCATACATAGATGATCATAGGTGCATGCATACATGCATGCCTACATGCATGCATCCATCCCTACATACAGTAATTTTACGTAAGTATCGATACTGATGTGTACATATTTATCTTGTATCTTGTGGCTTGCAACCACCAAGCCATTCCGATGAATTTCAGGTCTCGCTCTTCGCCCGTGGCGGCTGTGCGGATTAGACCCTGGCTGCCAAATGAGGCGTGGCTCCAGCTTGGATTTCATAGGAATTTCATGGCGATTTCATGGTGATTTAGTGGCGGTTGAATGGTGATTGAATGGTAATTTAATGGGGATTTAATGGGGATTTACTGGGATTTAGTGGGGGTCGAATGGGGATTTAGTGGGATGGTACTAATCAACAATAATGAAGTTGGGGTGATATAATTTGTGGTAATTTAACAGTTTGCGAACTAGAAATCACAGAATCATCCAACTAAACGGACCAGTTTCCATAGCCATGTGAAATTACGAGACGGCATAGGGATTTCTAGAGATTTTGGGATATACTAGACTATCACCATCAACCTATCGAGGCTTTGTGAGGTTGAAATGGAGAGCTGTTCGGCACATCAACGCACTATAAAAAGGCCGTTGGGAAATAGTCATTCTGTAGGAGGGAACACATTTTTCTGGACAATAATGCCGACAATGATAGTACCGTCGACAATAAGAGTACCATCGACAAGAAGAGTGATACCAAAAACAATATGAATAAGAAAAAAGACAATAGTAAACAATAGTAATAGTATATAATGGTCATGATAATTTGTTTGCAAGTTACAATACAAATAGTAGCAATGTGATAATAAAGCTAATCACAGACCACAATAACAACAATCATAATCATCATAACAATGATAATGATTACAATAAACAAGAACAACAATAATAAACAGAACATAAAATTGCTCCTCAGATTATAATTGATTATAGTGATAAATAATTACACATAGAACAAACACATAATAATTAATAATGACAATAATTAATAATGACAATAATTAAACAATAGTTAAATGATGTAACAATTGCACTATCATTATTATTGTTATTACTATTATTATTGTTTTTGTTATTATTATTATTACTATTACTATTGCTACTATATATATTATTGTTATTATTACCATTATGATTGTTATTATTCTCATTCGAATTATAATTATTGATTACTAGTTCTACTTTGTGCTGAAATGGATGGGGAAGTTCCAGGACGCCTCCTCCGAGACGGTGTGCGTGACCACGCAGCAGGCGGGCTCTGGGGTTAGAGGTGACGAGGGGGATTTGGCCAGGGATCTTCCTACGTTTCCTATGTAAAAAATGGGAGAAGATAGGGAAAATCTATGGGAAAGATCGATGTTTAGTAGGATCTATGGGGTTGTCAAATGTTGACTCTTGGATTGTTTTGATGATTGTGGTTGCTAAAAAAGTGAAGATTTTTGGCAAAGTTACGGGTTTTTGTTGGGGTCGTTTGATGGTTTTGATGATGGGAATGGATGCTCTGGATGATTGTTTGGGTGACCAAACAACCTCAGCAAGTCTCACCCCCGGTTTCCATTGCGAATCTACGGCAGATGGACATCTCCACCCTGTTTTCTTGGGTTTCTTGGAAGGCATTCCTTCTCAGAATTGGTGCAACCGAGGACAAACTGCTTTAAATCGAAATTGACCACACATTTTTGTTTGTCCGATCATCCAATCCTCTATTTTCGCTGATTAAATCCCACATTTTGCTGGGTTAGATAAAAGTCAAATATGCCAAATCCGCAGTCTGGAAGGCCATTTTTGTGATTCCCAAATGGCTTTGGCCCACTCGAAAAATGGTTTGACCCCTTCCACAGCTCTTGGTGCAGGCGGCCGCGGTGGAAATCCGGGCACAGGCGCCCTGGTTTCTGATGAAAAGTCCAGGAATGGGTATAAAGTGGAGGGGGTCACACGATTTCTTGATCATTTTTTCTGGGGGGGGATTTCAGATTTGTGTTGATTTTCTTGGAGGGATTTGGAGGGTATCAGGGTTTGGTACCTGAACATGTTGGAAAGACTCCAAATTTGATGGTTAAACAGTTAAACAGATTATGTCCTGATTCAAATTGTCATAACTTGGGTGAACACACAAAATCGAGGGTCAAAGCCAGAAAGTGGACAATTCGGTCCTTATATTCAATGCCATCCAATAAATGACCCAAAAATGAATAGATCCAATACACAAGCAGGGTTTCCAGGCGGATATTGACACATATGAAAAACTCAGTGAGATCCGATTATTCCAAATCCCCCAAACAGGGGACGTCTGTGTATTCCTTCCACAGCGACAGGGGCAGAGCTGCCAGTATCCTTCGCACTTTGTGTTTTCGCCCAAGCATCCGCAGGCCAGGGTTCCAGTTGACCCCCTGTTGATTGGCTACTCAAAGGCGTTCCTGGTTCAGTCATTGGGTTTTGACACGACTCATGATGGGAATCTGTGAATCCGTATCAGCCAATCATCTCTTTGAGGGTCAGCGCGCCGGACTAGATGGGCTGCCGCTAGCTGCGACGTAGGCCTCGGTGTACAAGGAACTGGTGACCAACATCATCGGCGAGGTGCGGTTCCAATGCGGGTTGGTATCATCAGTTGGTTTCCTGTGCGGTTCCAATCCCAAATTTTGGCGATTAGATCACCACTTGTCTGTTGATTGAACATCTTTTTTTGTTGACCCAAACGCCATTTTTTGCAATAGCCCCCCATATTTTCTATTGGTAAAACCACCAGTTCTGTTGGTTAAACCCCCATTTCTTTGTTGGTGAACCACAATTTTTGGCTTCCTGGTGAGGCCATCGCCTCGGGTCGGGGCGGATCCATCGTGGCCTGCGGACCAGCCGGCAGCGGGAAGAGTTGGGGGGCCCTGGGAGGATGGGAAGTTTGGGGCGGTGAATGGTGAATGATGGCATGTGTATATATACACACATACATTTGTTTGTTTGTTTGTTTGTTTGTTTGTTTGTGTGTGTTATTTAATAGGGAAATTGTAGGGATACAATAGGATATAAGTATTACTGATATAAGCACCAGGAATAAGGATTTAACTCTAGAATGGGTTATATCGCCATTTTTGGCTGGTTGAACTATTCTGTGGTTAGGAGCGAGCGATTCGGAGCTAGGGCAATTTACATTCCCGATTAAATGGAGAGCCAAGGAGCTACGCTTCCCAACCACATGATAGTCGCAGTTAGTACTGTATATGGATATTAGGTGGCTAATCATATTCATATATGGTTATCACCTGGGACAAGTGGAATAATTTGGATATATATTTTTTTTCAACCATGGCAGTTCATATGCGTTTATGGTCACCCTTAAAATGATAGACAAGTTATTCGCCACTATTTCTTCTAAGATTTTGTTTTTCCCATCTTTTCGGGGGTTACTATGATAGGTCTAATATATTATAATCTGGTTGGTGGTTTGATATTTTTGTTCTTTTCCAACACATGGGATGATCATCCCCGCTGAGTTTCACATTTTTCAGGGGGTGCAAAGCACCAACCAGTGCAAGATGAATTTTTCTTTGTAGGGTTGATACACGGATGATTCTGGCTATGGGTGTGTCTGAAAATGGTGTATGCTCGCATAAGTGGCGGGGGGTATTTGCAGACAACCCCATGTGTAAAAGGCGTACGAAATTCTTCTTTGCGCGACGATTCGCCTGGTCTGAGGTCACACCCTGTTGGGCTATGGCGCTCACCTCTGAGGGGATCGGCTAAAGATCTCGTTTCGAGTAGTTCCTTCCTCCGTTTCTGATAAACCCTTTTCACTCCTTATGATTATTTGATTGTAGCTGTAAATTCTTTCTGTGATCTCTGCAGTCTCTACAGTACATGTCGGTCACAAAGTGGGTCTACCTGACTTCGATAGTGATGACTTCGACGTCTCAGATGATTGAGCCGACCAAGACTTGGATGAACGCAACATTTACAGGACCCCCTCAACCAAACCAACCCTCGAATTCACGAATTGCCGTGAAAAAGAAAGGTTTACCGTACATTTGCTTTCAACCAATCCAATCATTAAGTCATTCTCTATCCGTTGGTTTCTAATAGTTGTGGCATCGCGACATCGCCGCCGCTGAGGCTCGGATCCGGGGCTGATCCCCCACGCCACGCTGGACATCTTCCGCTCCGTATCCTCTGGGGGCGGCAAGTTGAAGGCTGGAGAACCGGCGGTGGTGCGGGGGAAATGAGTTAGCTAGGTGGAGAATTTTACATTTCAGGTCGTTTTTTTGGTTCTGCTGGTTGAGCTTAAGTACAACCTTCTGGATATTGGGATCGGGCGAGGGCGAATCGTATCAGTGACATTTTGCTCATTCCTATGGATTTTCTCAGGCCTTGCCGACTTGTGCATTTTTCCACCAGTGTCGCGCCCTGCAGCCACATTCTTTCTCTCTGAAGTCTTGCTTACTGCATGCGGGGCTGCGTTTGCGGCGTCCAGTGGAAGCGCTTCAGCTGTCTCGTGAGGAGACCCCCACCACTATGGTGGCAACAAGGATGGCCGCGACAGCGTGCCGGGAGCGTGGCGGAGGCGGAGTTGCTGGCACCCTTAGGGGAGTTGCTGATGCCCGGTGTGCCGATTAGGGAGATGTTTCGGAGCTTCAAATCGCCAGCAGGTTGGGGCGGGAACTACTTGGAGCCGGATTTGACGGCTTACGGTCTGCTGAAAGATGAAAATGCAGCGCTGTTTGTGGAGTACGACGGGCATTACTTGCATGCGACAAAGGAAGGTCGGGAAAGAGATGAATTCAAGAACGCGACCCTCTTGGAATTTGCACCTCGGGGTTCCTTTGTGGTTCGCGTCCGCCACACGGGCAAAAGTGAACTGGATAAAAATGTTCTCTGGGTAAGTGTCAATACTTGGAACAGAGGACATTACTCGTCGCTTGCTGGGGTTCTGAAACGCCTGCTAGATGAGACTGTCCCCAGGCTTAGACATGTTTTGTACCCTGGTGTGCGAAAGCGTTTGGAACCACTATTGTGGGACAAGGAGCCACTTGTGATCTCCAGATCTGCCCAAGAATATTGTGAAGCAGCCGTACGCGTGGGGAGAGGTAATACAGTGGAAGATATTTCCAACAATCTATTGGCTTGGGGGTTCGGACCCGAAGATGTTGGTAGGTTGCAAAAACGCACTTCTGTCTCTGGCATGTCCATAAGCAGAACTCTACAGCCACTGCTACAATGGTTGTTGGAGTTGGGACTGACAAAGAGTCAAGTTGTGAAGGCAGTGACTGCTCATCCTCAAATTCTTGGACTTAGCATCGAGCAGAACTTGAAACCCACAGCACAGTGGTTCTTAGACTTGGGACTGACAAAGAGTCAAGTCTCGAAGGCAGTGGCTGCTCATCCTCAAATTCTGGGCCTTAGCATCCAGCAGAACTTGAATCCCACAGTGCAGTGGTTCTTGGATTTGGGGCTAACAAAGAGTCAAGTTGTGAAGGCAGTGACAGCTTTTTCTCGAATTCTTTCATACAGCACAGAGCGCAACTTGACACCCACTGTGCAGTATTTGTTGGACTTGGGGCTGATGCAGAATCAAGTTGGGCATGTAGTGGCCATAAATCCTCAGATTCTTGGCCTTAGCATCGAGCAGAACTTGAAACCCACTGTACGGTGGTTCGTAGACTTGGGGCTAACAGAGTGTCGGATTGCGAAGGCAGTGGCCACTCATCCTCAAATTCTTGGCCTTAGCATCCAGCAGAACTTGAATCCCAAAGTGCAGTGGTTCTTGGATTTGGGGCTAACAAAGAGTCAAGTTGCGAAGGCAGTGGCCACTTTCCCTCCTGTCCTTTGGTACAGCATAGAGAGGAACTTGAAACCCAGTGTGCAGTATTTGTTGGACTTGGGGCTGATGCAGAGTCAACTTGCAAAGGCAGTGGCTAGTTTCCCTCAGATTCTTGGATTGAGTGTTGAGAAAAACATTGCTTCCAAGGTCAAACATATGCAATTGTATTTTACACCCCAAGAAGTTGTGCAGGTTATTGCCCAATGGCCGAGCATCTTTTCTTACAGACAGCAGCGCTTGGAAGGACGTTTGAAAGTTCTAGCAGAGCAAGATAGTCTTGTCAGACTGATCAGTGCAATGTCCCTCACTGACGAAGCCTTCAATAAACGCTTTGTGACTGGAAAACAAAAAAATCTACCTGCTCGCTGCTAGAAGGGGCTGCGAAGATGTTTGAAGAGGACTTTGAAACTTGCAACACCCAAAGGTCAGGTTACTTTGTATGCTTCAGAGCAATCCCAGCAGTCACTTCACACTGCCTGCTGTCTCGCCAGGTGTGGTGTTCCTACTTCGAGGCTCAACCTCTTGGGGATCAACCATGTGCACACTTTCCTGCCGGTTTTGACGAGAATGAACATGTGAGTGATGCAAAGAAGAGTCATACCTGAAGTATGCTCTAAAACAATCAGTCTATGTTCACATATTTGTAATCACTGACACGTCTCAATCATCTCTCTCACAGATCTTTCTCATTTCATCAAGACGTCCATGTCAGATCCTCACCGGCTGCGCGGACCCTCACAGTTCTGATGCGCGTCCCAGGTGGACCACGAACTCACTGACCTCCTAGCGCCACTTCCGGATCCAAAGCTGGAGGTGCCTGGCCGGGGCCATGGCAAACGGGGAGGATCCATGTGGAATTTGATGGACAATGGTGGTTTCTGGTTGTAGTTTCAAATGCACCGATTTTCGTGAGCGAGATTTTTGAGGTATTGAGTGGAGAGGGTTGACTTGAACTCGTATCTTGAACCCAATTTGCGTGTTTCATCTGACCCTGTACTTCCTTGTCTCTGTGCGGGTCCCCAGATAACCACAGCCCTCCTCCCTTGGTACACAGGAGACTGGCTCGGGCGAGGTTCCCTTGGAGGCCAGCTGTTTCAAGGTTCACAGAAGTGTCCTGTGTGGTCCAACTCCACGGGTTTTCACTTTGAGCAGGTTCGGGGTGATTGCCTTGTGCTGGGCAATGACTTTTCAAACCTAGTTATAAACATGTTAATCAATGTGACACCCTACCCACACTGTGGTGCTGAAAGAGAATCGGAAAAACTGACATTTGCAGGTAAACTCTAAATTACATGAAGACAAACGTGGTTTCACCATCCAAGATTTTCGATCTTGACATAATCTATCTTCTCCAAAATCTCCAAACCCTTGAACAACTCTTCAGTTTCACCATTCTTCAGTGAAACAACAACAACAAAAGCTCTCCCGTGGTGAATGGAGAGAGCTGTTGGGGGCTGTGATTGTATCCAACATTTGCCCCAGAGTTCCCAACCAAATTTGGATCCATCTTTGGAAACATCTCAAAAATCTTTAGGCTCTACCGAAAATGAACATAGTAGACAATCAAGATTCAATTTTGATCGCTTTGGAGCATTTCACCAATTACACTTTCCAGAGGTCCTCTGAAACGAAATCGCAGACGTTTCCCACAGCTTTCCCGGCAGGTGGTGGAGCTACGAGGCTCGGGCGCGCACGTCTGCGGCCTCTCGGAGTGCTACGTGGAATCCATCGCGGAGGCGTGCGGATGTCGCCGGGGAGAAACGGCCGGAAGTCGGTGGGTTTAGCATCGTTTCAGGGATGAACTCCAGTCAATTTTTGGGGATTTGATGGGAGATAAACTGATGTAACCAAGCAAATGATTGGGATTTCAGCAGTAAAAATGGTGGATTTCAGTGGAATTAGAGGGATTTAAGTAATAAATCGGGGGTTTAAGTGAACCAAATTGGAGATTCAATTGATTTCACCAGTAAAAAAGGAGGGGTTTAAGTGAAAAAACTTGGATTTTAAGAGATTTCCATCACAGTTTCCTGTCCAGTCTCCAGGAAATGAACCGAGTCAATGTTCTATTTTCTGTGGTTCTCTTTCCATTTTTTCTTCAACATCCAGCTGCAATCACAGTTTTGGCAGGTCACTACCCTGGTTTGGTTTTGATTTTTTGCAAGCAAAACCAGTCCATTTACAGGATCCCTCTTAGTACCCTCTGGTAGTTTGACATAGCTATGCAGCTATGGAACATCACCATTTTTGTTTTTGCAGTTCCCTAGTCATTTTCCCATTTTTCGTTCTCCCCTCCATTTAAAGGCACTATTTTCCATCATTTTCCCGATGTTTTTCCAATTTTTTCGAACAAACTCCCAACTTGCGCCGTAAAAAATCAGGATTTTCTTGGTGCCTCCCGCCTCCCCTAGCCTTTCGAATGTCCCTTCGACTCCAGGTGCAGCAACTGGTGGACTATGGACATCAACGAAGGGCCGCTATGGAGAAGCTCTGTTGCGGAGCCGTGGGAAGTCCCAGGGAGGTGCCAACAGCGGTGGTTGAGGCATGGGTTTTGATGGGTTGATGTGTTTTTCTTTTATCTTTATGGGTTTTTGATTGGTTTTTGATGGGTTTATGGGTCCATGTTTTTTTCTTTTCCAATCTGTTGTTTCTTTTTTGGTTGGATGTTCCGTTTCTTTTTTGAGAAAGAGAAGATGTATTTAAAATCAAAATCACTCTGTTTTAAGTTGAAGAGTTCTTTTTTGCGGTTTTCTAGACGATGTATTTTTCAACATTCAGCCGCTCTTTGAGTAACAACTACTTGATGGAGGTTGGGAAGCATATTTTTTTGGGGGTAGACGGTATATATGTATACATCAACACCACGGCACCCTGGTGAAACTCAAAGTAGTTGGTAAATCAATGTTCATCCCCTAAGACATGTCCTGTGAAACGTTGGATTTCCCAATGGATGGTGGGATGACCACGACCAGTGTTTGGCCCAGGTTCATGGACGGTCACACACGGCCAGGGGCCTTGGAGAGGGGTGAAACTTCAGGGGACATTTTGAAGGGTTGGAACTTGGAATTTGCAGCTTTTTGGGACTTAGGGAGCGATACTCCTTGGAATGGCTTATTTGTGAAGTGGGATGACGCGGTTGCCCGAGGGTCAATTGACGTCTCGGAACATGTTAGGGAGGGCTTGCACAATCACATTCAAGGGCCGTTTCGAGGAATGCATTGCCTAAATTTGACGTGTGGAACACCCAAAATGGCCATATTCAAGAACATCATCTTACAGACTCATGAAATGGGCGTTCCATCTTGAATTTAGGGGATGTAAATCTAAGAAGTGTGCGAGTGATGCTATCGCTTTTTTTTGTGCGATCCTTTTTTGCCTTGAAGTACCCAATTTCAGGCATAACGGCAACCCCAGGCAGGAACCGCAAAGAGCAATAGCTTGTCACTACAAATGGTATCCACAAGGTCAATCAACCAAGTTTCGTCAAGAAATCCTGGTTAAGTTTCTGGTTGGAAATGTCGCCTCCAAGAACCGAATATTAAATGCGTCGTCCACATCTGTGAGTTCGGTGGTCTTCAAATTTGATATCCCTTTCAGCCAAATCAATAGGTACCAGCCGATGTTCTTAGCACATGATTAGCAATGTTGATGTACTAGAGCAGTCTTGAGAACCCCCATGATGATGGATTATTGGGGATTCTATTCCGATTTACAGGGGATATATCGCATCCCTGGTTAAGAATCCGTGGTCAATCCCCCCTCATCTTAGATACCACCTATGTATCTCTATGTATCTCAGTATCTCTCCATTTCGGAGGCCCAAGGTATTCAATATGACGGGGAAGGGAGAACTCCATAAGCGGTAGGATTTTGAGCATGATTTCAAGATTTTCATCACGATGGCTTGGTTCGGTGGTCCTACTGAACCAAGCCAGCTTAGCGATTTGACCCCCTGGGGCCTCACCTAAAATGTCACCAAACGGACCCCTTAGCAGTTGCCACGTTACTTATACCCTCTGGTAAACTAACATAGCTATTGGAAATGTCCATTTATAGTGGATTTTCCCATTAAAAATGGTGATTTTCCATAAGTGTGTTAGTTTACCAGAGGGTATAACTAGCTGACTCAAGTTGCCCATCTTTTTTGAGAAGATGGGCCTGGGGGAACGGTCCAGAGATCCAATGGGAAAAGCAGGTCCACTAAAGTTGCTCCAGTCCCGATCCCGCCAGCCGTCTGTTATGAACAGTTTCATCCAAGTGAGCAGTTTTCATAGCCCTTGTTGGACGATGATTAGTTGGGGGATGTTGGGGGATTATACTACCCGTCATATAGTGGGGATTATGATAATCCACATGGAATTCCAGAGGGTTGTGAACTCAATCTCGCCCATTTCATTTTCGGACCAGGTCTTTACGTTCCACTTGGCCTGGGAGCAGGAGCTACGAAGCCAAGCTAGAGACGTCCCCTGCCCCTCCTCATTGTTTTGGGTGATGTTGAGATCTTTGGGCTAAAGCAGTCTGATGTTTTTTTAGTATTTTTTTCGTTTATTGCCTTCATTTCATCTATGTGATTTCACCATACCCTTTTAACTCCTATTCAATTAGATGCCAAACATGTTAACAAAGACAGCAGTCTCAAATCTTTTGCAATGATAACCAAGGGAAGTAAATCTTCAAAACCTTTCTAGATCACAAAGCCATAAAACACCAAGTCATTTTACATGAGTTAGCAACACATATAACTAGCACTTGCTAAGCTGGCGACATTTAAGCGATGCTTTTCCAGCGACCTTTTGGATGGGAAGGGATGGTGGGTTTGACATCGAGAAGCTCATTGGATCTGTCAGGGCACTCGGTGGGGATTTGGCGATGAGCAATTGCGATTTTCCACTTTGCAAAGTGCAAGAAATTACCAAAGGGTACGGCATTTTTTGATACATTTGGAAGCATGTCAGAGTGATGTGCTCTTTCAATTCTAGAATTGAGAGAGATGCGTCTGAAGCATCGGTGGAATGAGAGTTTGCGGAACTGTCATCATGTCGGAGCATAACAGTCAGAACTTTCAACCAACATTGCTGAACTTCGCCCCGATTGCAACTCCAAATCTGGATAGGTTCTTCAGGTTTAGTTTGCGTTTTTTTTTTTTTTTCGTGCGCTGGGTTTGAAGCTTGTATGCAATCATTGTTTTTAGTCATGATGCCTGCAGAGTTTTTCACTTTTGGTGCAGAGTCTTAATGGCAGAGCCCTTTTGGCTAATTCGAGGTTGGGTTTTGTCAGGCCACACCCCGCAAAGCAAGTGAACGTGTAAAGTTGCTCTTTTAGCCTCATGTTGAGCCCTTCAATGACAGTGTTGACTCCGCTGCTTGTGGCGTTTGCTGCGCCGACATTTGCGCAGATGAACACCACGAAACAGGAGGCTGTGGATGTGGGCGCAGGAAACGTGAGCTTTGAGCTAAATCACTTGGTGCCTGAATCCAATGGGACCAACGGGTCCGCCGAAGCCGAGCCAAAAAAGTTCCTCCGCAGTTCCCGGACAGCACGCTACGATTCGTTCTACGCGGATGCGAAATGCGGAGCAACCTGTGCCGCCCACGGACACAGACATGGAAGTTGGGCTTGCTTTGGGCAGAGGTGCCACTGCACGAGTTCCAAATCCATCATGTTTGGCCGTGGCTGCAGGAGGAGTGATGATGCTTCATGCGAAGCATTGTGCAAAGGACGTCGCTACTGGAGTTGTGATGACCAAAGGCAATGTTATTGTGGGAATGAGCCTTTCGTTTCCATTCGACAGTGGTGCCGTTGAGCATGGCTTGTTGTTCCGGCTGATCGCCGCAGTTTTGAGCACAGTGGGAGAATTGCATGTAGCTGGACTTGCTAGTTCCAGCTCGGTCTGGATCTGTAACAAGTTAAAACTTGTTTTTCCAATGTTATTCACTGTTATTCTAGGTTTTTTTTCATACTTAGCCTTTTCAAATTTGAAATCCGCTATTTTTCCAGTCCTCATTTTGAGTTCATGTTCATTTCTCCTGTTCAAAAGCGCTTGGAGTTGGTGATCGTTGATCGTTGGTGTCCTGAAACCATCGGCGATCCATCATGGAAATATGTTCCATCCCTCTAACAGACGCCATTTTTCGGGGCTTGGAAGATGAGTTTCCACTAATCGGAAGACCACGACTTTTAGGGTTGTGAATTTTGGCGAGGCCATTTTCCACAGCTATGTTGAATTACTCGAGGGTAACCTTTATTTCTGTCACATTCCGAAGAATGATTCTTGAGAACGAACAAAGTGAACTCTCATTTTTGACGAGAGTTGTGAAAGAAAGAAACTGGTGAAGCTTCATTTTTGACCTGAACAAATCAGAATGAAAAAGAAACACAATCAAAGACCATGAGCAGTTCCTTTTTTTGTTTTTCTGTTTCTCAATTATACTTTTTTTATTTGGGAAATCTTGTCATATTTTTAAGTTCATCATTCACATTTGTTCATTTCGCAAATTTGGACAAAACTTGAAATGCTTTGTTTTTATTTCCCGAATCAGGGCAAAATTGAACGTTTCACAGTTTTCCTTTGTTTTTTACTTCCGTTTTGGCAATATGGTCAAATATTGGAAGTTCACTTTTCAGCATCGCAGATTTCCAAATACTGTAACACTCAAAAGACAAGCAGAACACCATCAAAGTTTTGCAACTTGACAGAACCAGGCCAGAGGTGGAACTTGCAAAGCTTGAGTAATTTCGCTCATGCAAGTGCCCAATGACCGCTTTGAAGTTGGTCGGGTGTACAGACTGATGTTTGTATCAGATAGGCAACGAAGCTTGCAGGATGACGTGAGCCCATGTTTCAAACATGTTGCTACAGAATTTGACATGGCAACAGTCTATCCCAAAACCGATGGAATAGGCAATCACAGCATTTGACCTATCCCAGAGCGGTGGGAGAAAAAGAATGCACCAAGTACCCTCCGGTGTCATCAACCATGCTCCAATATTTTTTGATGATTGTCCCATTCAAACCTCCATTGAGAGTGGACTTCCTATATTTGCCCATGTTTTTGTTTTCCCATGATTGTTCCATTCAAACCTCCATGTAGTTTGGGGATTTCCCAGCTAGCCATGTTTGATGACACCGAAGGGTAGTGCCGTGTCTTTGCTCGGTGCAGCCGGTATTTATTCGGTGCTTCATCTTGCAGTGAGCTGTTCTGTACTCCCAGCGCGTTCTGAGGTTGGGGAGCGGTGTTCGTTACCTACAACGCCGAGCACTAAACGATTGAAGTCTGGGTCCCACATATATTTTCGCCATAAAAACTATGCACGAACACCGTGAAACTATGAACAACCGTTTCACCAACACCAGCCATATGCATAGACTATGCCCCTGTGGCAGACTTGACGATTTCATGTGGTATGGTTTTCCCATCTGGTGGCGGATGGAGGGAGCGCCTGCATTGCCTAAATAAGTGGCAAGCCAAGGAGCTACGCATTGAGTTTCCCAACCACATGATTGTTGATGTTGTGGTACTGGTAGTTGATGAGCCAATGAATCTATGGATTGTTGTATGCTGGTCTGTATGACAATATGACCTGACGTGGTGGTTGAGTGTTTGAATGACCCTGATGGGGAAATGCTGATGTTCCCAGAAGCGGCTTAAGGAAAAATCTGCAGGAAATATCCATAGTTGAGGTGAACACATGGTTTCCTGATGTTTCCGATAGATGTCTCCCAAAGGTCCATCGAGATGTTGATGGGAATATCAGGAATCCGACGTGGAAGGTACTTGTCATGAGAGGATCGCCAAAACAGTTTGTGGTTCTTGTCCCAGACTTGCTTTAATAGGAAAACAGCGTAAGAATCCGTAATTTTTCTACTACCCTCTGGTAAACTAACATAACTATGGAAAATCACCATTCTTAATGGGAAAATGCAGTATAAATGGCCATTTTCAATAGCTATGTTAGTTTACCAGAGGGTAAATCACTATGCTTTTCTGTTGATGTCCCCCAATTTTAGCTATAGATGTTGATTCATCAACTTTCCAGCACCAGGAGAATGGCGCGCTATCGCGGCCCCAGCGGCCCGGGGGCTCAACGTTTTTATTCATCTTCCGACTGGGGGGTAGCACCTCGCAGGACTTGGATTCTTTAGTCAACCGCCCAATTTGGAGACCGTAGTGAATACATGTCCTGTGTTGGGGACCTTAGAGCTACATCTTAAATTCAGACAGTGCATGGATGCGTAGTTCATTTGAATGTTCAAACCTTTACTCTGTATCATTGCCGGCGCACAGAGCTTCGCTAAACATTCTGGCCCCGAACGTCAGCCACAAGCGGGCGCCGAACAATTAAAACGGTGGCGCAGCAAATTGTGCAAATATTCTATTCAGGCCCATGTTGATGCCAAGGTCCAAGATCAGTTTCGTGGATTGCGCCAGCGCTCACGGCTTCAAGGAGCGAACCGAAATCCCCAGCATTGTTGTAGTTAGACCCCGCCTAGCAGGGAAAGGGACGATCAACCATAGACACCGGGCTATTACTATCACCAAGTTCAAAACTGATTAACTAGCCATCAAGTATAAAAATGAACGAACATCTACCATAACGTGGAAAGATGGCAGCGCAGTTTCAAGCAAACCCACATGGAACCAGCACTGACTGGGGAGACCATTCCAAGATTTGACAGATGGTTTAGGCACTGCTCTTTCTTAGTCGGTTGGGTGAGGCTGTGTTCAATTTGCCATGAAGGCCGGGGGCTACCTTTGGCTTTGTCCAAATGTAAGGCACCCTGAACCCCAATGGTCTATCATCATATCTTCCATGAAATGCCATCCTTTGCGAGTTTCCTTTTTTCGGACATTCAATTAGACATACTGATGCCGGCGCCTATTCAGCTGTTTCCTAGCCGCCGAATTCGGATCACCTGGGATGTATCAGTCATTACATACTTGGATGTCAATGATGCAAACATATGGGGCTATGCCAGTACAAAGGCGCATTTCCATGGGTTAATGCTTGTTTTCTGCAAGAAATGGCAATTTTGGGGCATGCTTCCATTTTTGCCGTTCCCAATATCCATACGTTGTATCTGCGCACACACACACAGATATATATATATATACACACACACACACTAAATTTTAAAGTGTAATACGAAATTATGTATTTGTCCAGTCTATGCATACATACATGAAAAGAAGGATCTGTAATATCAGCAGATCAAACAACGACACTGCCAGCTCTGCAAAGGACCCATCTCTGCAGGGCCTATCAGAGGCATCAAGGGGTCCTGTTGGTCTGGAATTGCGTTCATGTTTGGTAAAACGATAAGGAACATATACAAAAACTGTCAGGCCAAAAACTTCAGGATCATTTTAAAAGTAAAGGGGGGGTTTTACAGTTCTACAGTTGGAACACAACTCTTGTCTTGTCAGACGAGTGGGGAATTAGTTTCATGCAATAAATGGGAAATTTGGAACCCATGGCGATTGATCGTGGAACAACATGTCCAATCTTTTGTTGCCATTGGGAGCGGGCTGTCGGACAGTAGAATTGGAAAACAATGAGAGGGTATGACAGGAATGTAGATTGGGCAATTTTATTGTTTGGCCTATGATTTGTGTCACAGTCAACAATTTCGTCGATGAAACAGTATGACTTACACACAGCATGTGTTTTTCGAAATCCGACACACCAACAAACGCAGGCTGTTGATCAATTACTGCGTATTTTTTTAAAATGTTTATCCGATCATCCCGCTTTGTGGGGTGGTGATCCAAATTGATGAGCTTTGATTGATATGTTGTGGCAAATTGAAACCAGCGTAATTTGACATTGGAATCCATGGGTTTTCCACAGGCTCTAAAGGACTTGGCCCTGGGCGGTCCGCGGGTTGGGTGGCCCAGTTCCCGAAGCTGAGTGCCGTTTGTCACTTCTTTGTCTATAGAATCCCCATTGATATCCTCGGATAATCAAACATAGCAATTGGAAATCCTCTATAAATGGAGATTTTAATGGAAAAATCATCTATAAATGGTGGATTTTCCCTTGCCATGTTTGATTAGCAGAGGGTAAACTAACAGACAGAACTATGGAAAATCATCATTCTCAATGAGAAAATCAAGGAACTAAATGGCCATTTGAAATAGCTAACCATTAGTTTACCAGTCAAATGCACTCCAGTCTGCCGTGTCCCTGCACCGGCAAATGCACAACAGACCTAAACACCAATACGCATGGGCTTTGGGCCCAGATGATCACAAGATGAAGGTGAATAGACCAACCTGCACATGTCAAGGCAACACATCTCAGAATTACACACCTTAAAATTCTCTATTGCCTTGACAGGTCTTATTCACTGAACCTACCTGCATGGATCTCTCAGATGTCGCGTCGATAGCCGGCACGCGGCTTGGACTTGGACTTCGCGACTGCCATTCCAGTATCGTCCTGCATGGACTCCATATCCGTCCACTCACCTGGCTCGTCGAGCTGATAGTGCTCGGTCAGACCACTCAGCTCAATCACTTGATCTGGATTGGCTCCGAAATCCTGCAACATCACCTGGAGCAACTTCTTCTTCCACAACGGAAAGTTGTGCAATTTGCGACCAATCTCTCCACAAAGATCTGCAATTGCTGCTGTGTACTCCTCATCATGAGGCACAAATGCCTGACACTCCTTCTTGACCTGGATCTTGCCCTCTTCCTCATCAGCCTCCTTGTTGTCCAAGTAGACCGAGTTGTAGCCCTTACGCGCCAAATAGTCCATAGCTCGTCCCCAGTGCTGGGCACCAGCTGGAAGAGGTTCACGAACTCCTCCATCCACCAGCTTGGCATAGACCTGGAAAACACCCTTCAGCATTTCCTCAGCACTGTCCATCATCACGGCTTGGCAATTGATCGAGATCATTCCAGTCGTCTTGCAATATGTGCATGTCACACAGGCGGGCTCGCCCTTGAACTTCTTCGCATCAAAGATTTCTCCAGGGATCTTGGCCTTACATGTCGTCTTGTTCTGCGTCAGGTGGGCCAAGTAGCTCTCGTCATCCGCAGTGAAGTCTGTCACCATCACCTCAAACAACGCTCGAACTTCCCCTTCGCTGATACCCTTGACGCTCACCTTCACCATGTTGGATGGTTCGCTGGATAGCCAGTACGCACCACTACTTCCTTGAGCAAAAGTCTGGATGACAGGTCCTTGACGTTTGGCAATCCTGCGCTGCCTCTGGTCGGCAGCTGCTTCCATGACCGTGCTCTCAGCATGTAGATGATACTTCCTAGAAACTATCGCTCCCCTTAACACATCCATTGCCTCTGGGTTTTCCTTGGTCAGCGCATCTGCTAATTGCAACCAAGTAGGACACCATCTAATGACCCCATGAATCCTCTGCAAAGCCTCTCTAATGATAATCAAGTCTATCGCCACTCTCTTGTCGCTCACACTTCCCGGTGAAGAGAACTGCTGTAGATGGTCATAAATGCTCTTGCAATCCACGATAGCTTGAATCTGAAACTTCTTCAAGAATTCACCCCTATTTTGTAAAGAAAAATCACTGAAAAACGCCTCAGCTAAGTGGCACCCCACCCACTCAGTGTGGCCAAGCCCATCTGCGAGCACTTGAGTTTCGCCAGCAAAAGTTGATCCAACCACTCTCTTCAAACGGTATGACTTCCAAACTGCCGGGGACCATGGAGCTTCAGCTCCTGCCTGAAGATTGCTATCTGTGACTCCCACCAAATAACCAGCCTGGGTACCTTTGCCTTTCGCATTACCAAACGCTGCATCAGTGTGAACACACAAACGAATTTCCTCAGGCGGGATCGGCAAAATGGTCCATTTCAAATCTCTGTACTGCCGAGCTCTCCGGACAATGTTTGAAATGACTCTCGCTTCGGCTATTGTGGGTTGTGGCATCAACTGCTGACCCTGGGACACTTGAACCGCTAGATCTGGACGTGTTTCCTTGGCTAGCCAAAGAGCTCCTCCGAAACATGACCTGATTGAAGAAACCTCATCTGCTGTGGCTTGCATAGTGGGTTCAACCTTCGTTCTCAACTTTGGCTTGGGAATTTTGTCCACGAACTCTTCCTGACTAACCTCAATGGCAAACGTCTCTGGATCCTGCTTCAAGAACGATCCGCAAAACTGCCCCGCATATTGTTTCCATTTGCGGAACGGAAAAGCATCTCGGAGGGATTTCAAAGCTGAATCATAAATTGGCCCATGTCCACCAATCACCACATCATCAACATGAACACCCATGATTCCTACCAAACGCGCTGCATCATCACGAAGAAAGAAAACACAGGGATCCATCCTTGATTGCTTCCACTTGACTGCCTTTGCGGTGTTGGAAAACTTTGTGAACCAATGCTGTGGCGAATCATTCAAACCATAAATTGGTCGTACAACTTCAAACAGCTGTTCTGGATGATATTCTGGAAGAGGATAGGTGCTAGGAGAGGACATGTACAACTTCCCAGTTTTTCTGTTGATTTGATCCGCCTCCAAAAAGGCACCAGTCACATCACCAAGTTCCATCATGAACTTGTGGCTCGCAATTGTCTGCAGGACAGTGAATCGGCCATTCGATGAAATAGTTGGTGCTTGAGTTTTACCTTCTCGCACTAAGCTAAAAAGGTCAGGGTCACGATCCCCTCTCGCAGTCCACCTTGCTTTCACGACCTCTTCACCCGTGTCCTCGCACTTCAAAGTCAGAACCAATTTTGAAGGAACCACTCTATCTCCAGCATGCTGCCTAATCCTTCTAGATTCCTCCAATGACAAAGGTTTCAAAGCCTGCTTGTTGTTGATAACATTCTTGACTTCCTTGGCAATACCTGCAACCAACATCGCTTTGCCTTGGTCTTCCTTCCATCTGGATTCCTTCAAATTCAGCTCTCCACGCGCGCCTGCTAACAGCACCGCGTCCTCACCATCTTCGCAGTGAAGGACAAAATCGCACTGCTCGCCAGCATCACCCTCTAAAGATGACATGCACACCGCCGCATCGGCTGAATCAACAAGCTCATCTGCATGAACTATATGAGAAGAAATAAAACCAGATTCGGGACCAGAACTCTGACTTGACCCTGCTTGTGATGCTCCTGATGACCCTTGCTGCTGATGTTGTTGTCCCCCACTTGAACCACTACTTTCCACCATGATTGGAACACTTTCTGGTCTCGGTGGAGCTGGCATAGAAGGAGGAAAATCTTGACCAAACAACCTTTGTTGGGGAACACCTTGACCAACCTGTTGAGCTTGTTGCAATGCCTCTGCATCCAGTCTTGGCCGCTTGGGATCACTCTGCAGAGCTCCTGCCGGAGCCGGACGACTTGGCACTCCATCCAGTCTGTCAGCTTGATTTGCTGACTGCAACCACTGTTGAAGTTCTTCAGGAGACATGTTACTCAAAGTTTCCTTGATAGAGCTTCCAGACTGGTTGGATGACGGTTCGGTCGAACCACGCTGAGACATCGCCGCCGGAGCCGCCGCAGGAATGACATCTTGCTGCATGGGAACTGGCTGTTGACCCACCCTGCAGTCTGGCATCATTTGTAAACCAGGGGTCAATAAATCACCTGGAGGTCTGTCTTCTCCTGTCAAATCTGTAAAATTCTTTTGGGTATTCGGTGAAAAACCAACTTCAGGATAAAGTGATGCCGCTGCTGCACGGAGGTCACGTACCAAAAACCGGTCTGCCTCTCTTTCCTCTGATGTTCTCAACCTGAGTTGTTCAGGTGAACATTTCACAAAGGATCCAGGCATCGAGACCCAGTAATTTCCACCAGCCGCCCCCGCAACAATGCCAGGCCCTCGCCAGCGAGCGGAACTCTTCTTGATTCCCCGCCCACGGCGCCAGATAGCCACCTCATCACCAGGTTGAAAAACTCGCAAAGGGCGAGGTCGGCTGTTCAACGCAATACGGGCTGCTCTGTGATCCAAGCCCTGCAGCACTGCCTGTCTTGCTGTGCTTCGTGCTCTATGGGAAAACTCTGCAATTGCATCTTCAAGGATTGCTGAGTTGGCAATGACATTGGGATTGTCTGACAAAATATCATCACCAGGAAATTCAGGATCTCGTCCAAAAACTAGTTGATATGCACTGTAACCATGTCGTTTCATGAGCATGCTGCGAGCTTCAACAGTACAATCTACACACTCAACCCACTCCAAATAGTTTGTTGGATTGGTTTCCTGAATGACCCTAACCAGCATCTCCTCAAAATGTTTCCCCTGTGCTTCTACATCACCCATTTGTTCATGTGCTTCACCAGGTACATCTAATG
This sequence comes from Symbiodinium sp. clade C Y103, assembly GCA_003297045.1. NCBI lineage: Eukaryota > Dinophyceae > Suessiales > Symbiodiniaceae > Cladocopium > Cladocopium sp. clade C. Next base: position 17,410 of record BGPT01003078.1, on the reverse strand, counting down.
GAATGGTTCCATCACGTTCCAGACAATCCAGGAATGCTTGTCCTAAGTTGCATCGGCCGGCATCAAACTTCACATACTTCGGGCGGCCGAAGCTGCGGGTCCACTGTCGATACAGTCGGGCAAGCAACTCAGAGCACTCATGCTCCCCTTCTCTGAACGGAAACATTTGCTGGAGACCTGATGACCTACAAACAATGTTCAAAGCACGAATTTTGTAGTCCTTTTTCCAAGTTGGTAACCACTTCACATCCAAACCGATGTATCTCAGTGGAGCCAAATCCTTTGGTGGAGTGCTGTCCTTGACAGCTTTGGGGGCTCGATTGGCCTGACAAATGTCACATGAAAAGGCTTTCACTAGCTCCAGGACCTCTGGCTCGGCACGGTGATGTTGCAAAATACGCAGCATATCTGCCACTGAAGCTTGCCCTAGATTCACGTGCATTTTCTTGATGGCCAACTCAACCCTACGCCTTCCTTCTGCCTTGAGTGGTGATTGAATTGTCGCTTGACTCAATGGCATGCAAACACTTTCAACTTGTTCATGCATTGCAAAACCACCTAGAATCTTTCTCACCAGCTTCTTCGGATAAACCTGACTCTGAATTGATCTAAGCTGACCCCCTGACGAGCCTTCAACCACTTGATGCTCATGGTCGCCAGTGCAGATCAATGGTTCCAGCATGGTCGCAACTGACAATGAGGAGGTCATGAACTTCCACTTCTTGCCAAAGGGCTTCTTGTTCGCCTTGTCCAGCAAGCCAACTGCGCACGCTGACACTTTGATCTGCGGGTGGTTCCAAGTCTCAATGAACTTCAGCATCTCATCCATGGTCCATGCCTTGCTGCCATCGGACGACTCAAAGACATAGTGCTTGCTCAAGGCGAGCTGACGATTTGCCATCCGCAAACACCAGCGCACCATGCCCTTTGCCATCTCCACTTCCTGCAAGAAGGCCTGGGGATCTACTCGATCTTCCACTGGATTGAGCGACTGCAATCTGCTCAATGGTCCACAGGGCGGTGTCATCACCAAGAGGTCAAGTGGCGAAAAGGCCATGATTTGCTCGGCTCGTCGCCTGTGGATTGGTTTCCTCCAGTCCCATCCATCTGACAAATCAAATGAACCCATGGACTCAAAGCCAAAACCAGCCGCCATCTCAGCAAAACGCCCTGGGCTGAACACCTCCATGATAGTAAGTCGCTCATCCTCCTTCACCACCATCACATCGTGAATCTGCTTCAACAACTTCCGGCGTTCATCGCCTTTGAACACACATCGTGCCCCCATCGCCAACAGCTCTGGGTTGTCCTGATCTTCTTCACCATCCTCATCTTCATACTCAGCCACCGCCACATTGCATGCCAGCTGCGGCACCTTCTCCGCCTTCACCACAAAAGCATCCACCTCGGCAGTGCGTAGTGCTGGCGTCGGTTTCGTGTCAAGCAAATCCACTTGACATGATCCATCTGCCCGCTCATGCATTTTGGTTGTGATTCCAATGGCTGACAAGAAGATCTCATTGCTATCCATTGCCACCCGCGCCCCCAAGCTCTTCAAGAAGCGCTTACTCACCAGCAATGGAACATCTCCTGGAACAACATGAAGTCGCATCTTCATCTCCCTGCCCTTGATGTAGATTGGAATCTGCACCCGGCGATGTGAAACATCTGCAGAGCCATTTCCATACCGAAAACGGTGAGGCTTGGTCTCCAGCTCCTCGATGTGTAGGCCATGCTTCGCCAGGGCGCTCTCAATGACACCACGCCCGCACCCGGTGTCAACAACACCGTATCCCGCAGGGTGAACCAAATTGCATGTGGATGTCTGTTCCTCATCATCATCTGATGGTGGTTCTTCAAACGGCTCAGATGGTGGTTCTGGTGGTGGTTCCCCTGAAGACTCCACAGGGATGAATGCCGCTGATGGCCGCTTGTAGAAGATGGTCTGACCCGTCCACTCCTCCGCAGTCCGTCTTCTGGATTCGCACGGGTCCTGGTAGATCTTGTCCTGCACCTCCTTTCGAGACCCATCTGGCATGAACATCACTGTCGTGCGGTCGTCATGCAGTCAAATCCGCACCATCCACCGGGCAACCTGTCCACCTGACGCAAAACATGTGAGTCCTGGGCACCACATGCTCGGATCACCATGTCACCATCCACTCTCCAAAAGTCCCTGGGGCGGTTGTCCCAACTCTTCATCAGTAGGATGATCTCTTCGTCCACGTCTCTTCCACACGGCTTCACCATGTTCACGAAGCTCACCCTGGTACTGGACGTTTGGCCTGATGAAGATTGACCGCCTTTTCCCTGACTGGAAAAATGTCCAACCTTCTTGCATTTGAAGCAACGGACTCTGGCCTCCATCTTCTTGAGATCGGCCGCTCCACCTCCAAAGCCTCTCGCCATCTTCTCCTTACTGATCTGACTCCTCGTCTGCTTCCAAGTCATCAGAACGTCGATGGCATCCTGCTCCTCGATGGGCTCCGTGTCCTGGTCATTCTGTTCCACGTCGTCCACCGCAAGAACATCCTCCTCGGCCGGGAAGTAGAGGTCCTCATGGGCATAGAGCTCTTCATCCTCCACTGGCGCCACCAAGGACGTGGTCTTGCCGGAGTAGAGACCCTCAGGATATGTAGTCCTCAAGGCTGCTGCCACATCAGACTCTGCATAGGATTGCCTCGAAGCAGCAAGAACAATTGCTCTCTTCTCTGGCCCCAGCCGTGCAAACCTCATCAACCGATATCCTTTGGCAACATCCGGGAACTTAATCCCTTCTGCTTCTGCTGCATGAAACGCTGATCTCACCTTTCCAGTAAACACCGCAGTCGCTTCACCACGCTCTACTCGAAGGTCAAACACATTGTCTAAAACCTCCCCAATTCGATCATGGCTAGCTTCCTCTGGAAACCTCTCATCTAAAGTATCGAAGATCACCTGCTGACCTCCCGACACCTCGATATCGTCCATGGACACTGCATCAAAAGCTCTCAAAGCTGTCCCATCCAGAAGTGTGTAAAGAAGTGATCCCAGTGCCTCTTCAGGAACCCCCTTTGCTTTCTGAACAGTCAAGTATGCACGTGCCCACCGCTTCCATCTGCGGTAATCTCGTTGGGCGTCCTGGCTTTCCCCCGAAAACCGCTTGACCAGCCCATCTCTGCCACCTTCAGCCACAGTAGACATCAGTGCCCCTTCACAGGGCTCCGCGCTACCAGTTCAAATGCACTCCAGTCTGCCGTGTCCCTGCACCGGCAAATGCACCAGACCTAAACACCAATACGCATGGGCTTTGGGCCCAGATGATCACAAGATGAAGGTGAATAGACCAACCTGCACATGTCAAGGCAACACATCTCAGAAATACACAGAGGGTATTCCCATTTCCCATTTTTTTTATCCCATCTGAATTCTTCTTCCAAATTTTCCAACAATTTCTCTTGTCGGATTCGCATGTCCCAGAATTGGTTGAACTGGTTGAAGGATATTTTAAACATCAAAACTTAAACCCCAGTTTTTTTCAGGATTGATTCAGCTTAAACATGATGTATCAGTTTTTCAGTTTGTGGGAACCCAAAAACATCAACTTCCATCCGAGTAAACTCATGTGAAATCCAGGGTTTCCATCGGTTTCCCCTGAGTTTTCACATGGAAAACTACCGAGGCCCGGGGTTTGGGGAAAGCCTTCTTTCGGCGCAGTCTGCTGACACAGCTGCTGGAGGAGAGGGGCTGAAGTTTTTTTTTTTAAACCATCAAAAGTTGGGATTTACCTGAGGAAAATTAGGATTACTCGGGATTTACCTGGGGAAAAATGGGATTGATTGGGATTTACCTCGCGAAATCCCAGTTTAATGTGGTAAACCCAAGTATTGGAGGGTTTATACCACCCCGCCCAATTCTAGTGAATTTGGGGATGGTTCATTGTTGATTCGAATTTGCATAGGAATTCATTGGCATTTACTTGGGATTTAACCATAAGGGGTCTCTGCTTGGGGGAAATGGGCATATCATGGGATTCCACCCGCAGGAATTGGGATTTATCATCTGGTGGTCATCAAGGCTTGCTGGAAAAACCCCAACCAACCATGAATATGGGCAAGGAAATGGGAAAACCATCGAACAACATGTGTTTTTTTTTTTTTTCAGCTAGCCATGTTTGATAAACATACCCATGTTTGATGAATATATCTCATTCTATATCTCATTCTATATCTCATTTTATATCCATGTAAAAAATCGCAATGAAATCCAAAGAAAAACCTTCAAACAATGGGGATTAGGCAACACTATGCTTTGGGCTGGTTTGGGCATGCTCAACATGGTGGGCTTATCGCTGGAACATTACCGATGGGGTTACCTCCTTGTAACTTAACGGATACCCACAGGGAGATTTTACCCATGCCACCAATAACATTTTGGGTTTGCCGATGTAGGTGTTCAATGTGTTTTTCTTTTCAATGTTTTTTTGCCGATATTGATTTTTGCCACTATTAGTTTTTGCCTGCAAGGAGAACCAAAAATGCGGGACTATGTTTTGCCAGGAAAGCATTTTGGATTTCAACCAGCCAAAATGAACGCTTTGGCACCAACAAATGGAGATACAAAGAGATATTGACCCATTTGAAATCCTCAACAGAGCTGAAGACACTGTTTGGCTGCAAATTAATGGTTTGCTGAAACATTTCCCCGAAACAAACCCATGTTGGGAAGTACCTCTGGTAATTTCGCGTGGAGAATATCCAAGGGCCACACCCGTGCACCAGGATGCATTGATGGGGAAAGAGCAGCTGGTCCTGTTGACGACTCTATCTCCAGGTCTGAATAGGGGCGGCTGTGCAATGGCGACTTCGCAAACAACCTTGAATTCCTATTGTTGATGAAAAATTGCAGCCGCCATTCTATTACACTCTGTTGATTTTCTCTAAGACAAGAAAGCAACCAATCATTCTGCCAAATTTCATTTTTCTGACTTTCAATGATTCTGTTGATTTTGACTGAACATCATTCTGTTTATGCTTGTTGACACCCCCAAAACCGACTGCCTTGCTCTTTGGTACAGCTGGTAGCACCAGGAAGTGCCGAAAGCGAGGCGAACGGGATTCCGGAAGGGAAATTCTACGGCCGCAGGAGACAGATTCTTTTTTACAATTTTCTATTCAAAGCAACTCCCGAAAGATAGAAGTTGGTAAAACCCTTCTAAAACATAGGACAAATCACAATTTCTATCTTTTTGGGAGGTGCTATAGCAAAGCCTATTCAAATGAACAATTTGGCAGTGATATTCAACTGCTTGACGCACAACTTGTTATCGGAATGGCAATGCTCTTTGATTGTATGTTCAGTAGAAAATCGAGTGCTACGACCAGTTTGGTTTGTAATTTCCCTTTAAGTTACCAATGTTCTTGCTTGCATCCTCAGCTATCGTAAATAGGCAATGTCATACAATCTTCTCGCATCCTGCGAAAACTTATGTTTGAAAGTTTTTTTTTTTCGCGACCCCCTATATTTGTTGGATGGGATCCAACTACTGTATATTTTGGATATACATCCCATCAGATACAGGGTCCCATTTGTTGGTTACTATCATTTATCCCAGTCTTAGACCCATATCTAGTGGGATGTTTGAGACCCAAAAATCTATGATCTGATCTCGCTCACTATATATGATCGCATACTATATCCCCATTTTGTTTCAAAATAGGTGATCTATCCACTTGAATTATCCCAATTTTGAGACCCAAATCCAGTACTCCCACTTTAAATCCCATCTCAACTCACACATAGCCGTGGCTTCGCGACGACAACCGCCCGCACCGGAGTATTAGCTCCAATAAAACTGGAGGTCCAATAAAACTATGTATGTTCCATGTTGGGCCTTTCTAGGGCTCATGTTGGGCTCTATGTTGGGCTCTATGTTGGGGCCATGTCGGGCCTAAGTTGCGGCCATGTTGGGCCTAAGTTGCGGCCATGTTGGGCCATGTTGGGCCATGTTGGGCCCATGTTGGGCCCATGTTGAGCCATGTTGGGCCCATGTTGGGCCTATGTTGACGCATGTTGGGCCATGCTGGGTCCNCATGTTGGGCCCATGTTGGGCCCATGTTGAGCCATGTTGGGCCCATGTTGGGCCTATGTTGACGCATGTTGGGCCATGCTGGGTCCATGTTGGGTCCATATGGGGCCCATGTTGGGCCTATGTTGGGCCTATGTTGGGCCATGTTGGGCCATGTTGAGCCCAAGTTTGGCAACTTAGCCGATTTCACGACCTTTTCAAAAATGTGGAAAAACCCACGATTCTAGAGCAAAAATGGCCCCCGCCCCTCCCCAAGCTAAAGCTCAATAGCTATTGCAATTGCTTACGGATAATGCGTGCCAACAAGAAGCGCCTCGGCACCTTGGGTGCGGGCGGATTTTCCCATGACAATTTCCCACTTCCGAGACCCAACTCATCCCATTCTGCCATGGCAAGTGCCGGGCCAGGCCTGTGACTATCTGGACCTGGTGCAGGCGGTGATGGACAGCTCGAAACCGGGTGCAGGTGGGGGACTGCTGGGGCTTCGTCCGAGATGTGAATGGGATACAAAGACTAGTGGTGTACATATACATATATGTATATATACAGTATATATATATATATATATATCCGTAGCCATTTTGGCTCAAGCCGTGATGGGTCAAGTCCTTCCAGAGGTGCGGCTGAGACGGCAGAACCTTGACCAGAGCCATGTGTGTTTCCCATTGCGGTGGGCACTGCTTTGTTTCCAAGGGCATTCAGCGACCATTTGACCTTGGCTACGTTGATACTTTCAAGTCTGGCTGAGTGGCATGCCACTGGATTCAGTGGCTACTGGCATGTTGGTTCTGATCATGATTCTCACTGCAATGNCTCTTTGATGTGTGTACAAAGCAGCCCGCTGTTTCACCTGAAGACTGGCCTCGCCGCACTGCTGCCGCCGTGCGCGAGTGCTCCAATCGTCCGCGCTATACAGTATATATATATATATATATATACATACCCTTTGGTAAACTAACATAACTATGGAAAATAACCATTTTTAATGGGAAAATCAACTATAAATGGCAATTTTGAATAGCTACGTTGGTTTACAGAGGGTAATATATTATATATACACACACACATACATCCATGATATAATAGTGAATCCACTATCATCCACTAGTTTTTTCAGGTTTCCAACTTTTCTTCGGCATCTTTTCTGGTGATACTATAAACACATTTTTTCTCTTTTAATTCCACTGAAATAGTGATAATTTCCAATGTACTTTTCTATCTGGGGATACTATAGACCATATTAACCAATCTTTTTGAGCACCGCCTCTATTTTTTTTTCTGGACCTCCATTCATTTGAGGCGGAAATTTCGGCGACTTACGGCCCTCGAGTTCCAGAGAATACCTGGCCCTCTTGCAGTTGGAAATTGAGGCCCGGTGGCAAGGTCAAGTTCCATGGGGGCCATTTTTGCCAACCAAAAAAGGGGCCATTTTAGCGATGAATAACAGGGATTTCACCATGAAAACAATGGGATGAACCCATGAAAGTTAGGGATTTCAGCATGACAAATTGTGATTTTACTCCTTAAGATGGAGTTTTCACCATCAACAATGGTGATTTAACCATCTTATAATAAGCTTTAACCAACAAAAAGGAGGGTTCAACCAAGCTGATTTCACAATTGAAGGGAATGTAACCCGCAAAATCAGCATGTAATCAACAAGATTTGGGATTTTTAATGTGATTCATGGTAGGTAATTTGTTTGATTTCACTACACTGACTACTCGATTTCTGGTGGAACAGTCCCCGAGGTTCGATGGGATGACCCATTCCCAGGGGTCAATTCATCTCCGACCTCTTCGGCAAAAAGCGAATTGAAAGATGACCTTTGGATGAGCATTTTTTTTAGAGATCCCCTATCATTTGGCACACGAGTGGGGTTGAAACCCATACATCAAGGTACTAAACTTCGATCAAAAGCTGATCTTCATCGGAATTTGCACGCTTTCAAAACACAGGTTTCTCATAGTGTTGCCACTTCAAATGGGTCGTGAACCACCCGAAACATACGAATTGCTCAAGTTTATGTTCACTTTCCAAGCCAGGGAAGCGTAGATGGTGTTGAGTTGGCTCTTTTTGAGCCCTAGAGAGTTTTGGTGTGGCCTTGCCTCAAAAGCTGGCTTGTACAACATTTTTTTCCGATCTGGACATGTCAGTCAGATCCCTTGGATAATCATCCCGGTGGCTGAATCCCAATGGTTTGGCTGAATAACGAGCCACTTGGGCCCAAACTACATCAACCTAGGGGTTAATAAGTATGGCTATACTCATTTGTACTCCCTAATTGTCTAGGGATTCCTATCACCAATGAACTGGGAACCCCGGACGATACCGCGGCCTCGTGGGAAAACCTCCAGATCGGTGTCGCGGCCGAGGCTCTGCAGAAGTACGTCTCGCCGGATGAGAGGCCGCGTGGCAGGGGAATCGGGGCGGGGCTATTGGGGTTAGCATTACCATCTTGTAACTTATCTGAAGGTTTATAGCTAGGAACATCATCTATTAACGGTGATTTTTTTTCCGTTGCCGTCTTTGACTCCCGGAGGATACATGTAGCAACCGCCAAGTAGACAAGTTGGAAAACCGGAAAGTCAAAGGGGTAATCATCATCTAAATCATGGGAAATCTGGTGTATCTTCTTGGGGACCCTTACAACCAGGGTGGGGGGGGGTGTATGGCTTGAAGACAGGTTCTTCTTAGCGACTACCTGTTTCTTTGGTTCATTGCGCCTCTGTTTTCTAGTTTTTCTTTCTGTTTCTGTTGGAGTATGAGGGTGATATTTGGCTACTATTATCGTCAGATTCGTGTCGCTGGCGATCTTCTCATTTTAACTTCCCAGGATTCTTGCTTCCTATGAGTGATGTCGCCACCAAAGATTCAGCCAATCATCCCTTTGTGTTTGATGTCACTTTTTTTTGGTAAAATTTCACCTGGTTTTTGTGTTGTTTCCCATTTTTGATCTTCATTTTCCAACTTCTTCTTTGGTGAAACTGCCCATGTTGGGCAAAATCCACAGCGTTTGTTGCTGGCGAAGACCAACCCCCGGACCCGGATGACTTGGTGCCATCGATCTCAAGGCCTACTGAAGAGACCCAGCTCAAGGTGGGATCACTGACGCGGAACCGCTGATGCTCAAAATAAATGGGCCAATGGGCTGACTAAGCATATTTCTGAATGGGTCTACCAACAGGAAGATTTTTTTCAATTGAAAAACTAACATTTATATATTGTTGAAAAATTGAAAAGAGATTTACAATCAAGAATCAAGATTAGAACCAATAGGTAGGTATTGATATCGAAGTGGTATGCCAGACCGGCCCCTCTATGTTCCCCCAAAGGACATGATTGTCAAAAATAGACACTTGAAAACTATCGTAAAACCAACAGAAATGCAATTTCCCGCTCCGGAACGGACCGTCAGCTTCGAAAACCGTCATTTTGGGGGGTTCCACGTTTGTTTTCAGGTGACTAAAGTAGGAGAATGATTATCCTTTCCTTTATTAAATAACTTCCCCAAAAATCGGAACCCGAAATGGATAGGTCCAATAATTACTAAATCAAGATTGTTAGGAACGTTTTCATGTCGTTGGGGGGATGTTGTATGGTAAGGGTGCAACCAAATGATGCATTTCCGGCCAAAACTGACAAGACTGGGTCAAAAATGAAGGGGTAGCTCCAGGCACCCACAAGACCAGGACTGCTGACAAATCTCCTGCAACATTGTAATCCCGCTGAAAAAAATGATGGGAAACAACAACACATGAACCGCAAAACCGGAACCGCAATTTCCACCTCAGATTTCCAGAGGGTAAATCGGAGTCAAGTCGTGCTGGCTGCTTAAACCATGTTTGTTGGCTAGATCAAAGGTTTGTTTGACAAAAGAGCACTTTGTTGGTCAAATCAACAATCTGTTGCTGTGTGAACCAGTTCAATCCCAGCTTGTTGGTCGACCAGATTCCGATTTTCATTAGTTCAATCATTGAATATTCCGAAATCCTGGTGAAATTCATTGGTTTAGTTTAGGGTTACTGTAATTCATTGGTTAATTCAAATCTCAAGTTTAAGTCCTGGTGAAATTTGCGAAGTCCTTCCAGGCAGCACGGCTCAATGCATTGCAGCGAGTGCTCCATGAGTGGGGGATGTCTAGGGGCAGGGCAGGGCTGTGGTGAGCTTCCTCGGCAGTTTGAACCCGCAAAAAAGCTGACTTTTAATATATATAAGTACACATCTAGATAGACAGACAGACAGACAGATAGATAAGATAAGATAAGATAAGATAAGATACGATAAGATAAGATAAGATAAGATAAGATAGGACAAGATAAGATAGGATAGGATAGGATAGGATAGATAGAGGTAGATAGATAAGATAGAGATAGATAGACAGAGACAGATAGATAGAGATAGATAGATATAGGTGGATAGATATAGGCTATAGGTAGAGAGATATAGGCAAATAGATACAGGTAGATAGATATAGGTAGATAGATATAGAAAAGATAGATAGATAAGGTAGATAAGATAGATAAGCTAGATAAGATAGAAACGATAGATTAGATAGATAAGATAGAGAATATAGATAAGATAGATAAGATAGACAATATAGATAAGATAGACAATATAGATAGATTAGATTAGATTAGATTAGATTAGATTAGATTAGATTAGATTAGAACGATAGATCGCTAGATCGATAGATAGAGATAGATAGATAGACATAGATAGATATAGGTAGATAGATATAGGTAGATAGATATAGGTAGATAGATATAGGTAGATAGATAGATATATAGCTAGGTAGATAGAAAGATGTAATGTGGGAAAGCCAATCATAAACCTACCATTTGGGGATGGTTTATAGCACCCAGTTATGATTTATTGTTGGGCTTGTCGCATTACACTGAGACACGGTAATTTTCAAGAATTGGCGCAAACAATGAAGGAAAACGTAAATGGTTGCATGTTCATCAATCACTTTTTTTTGATTGTTTAGTATTGAGCTGTACAGGCTGTACATGATATGGGTTGTATATGTCTCTACTAATCGACCAAGCATTGGGAAAAGGACATCTTTGGGGGAGGAGTATGTGCGCAGTATGAGATATCACAAAATACAACCAACAAAAGAGAGGGGTTATCTGAAGATGAGGGGAAGTGGGGATGGACCCCATAAACCATCAGTTTTGACCCATCTATGGTTTCTACCGCATCACTAGCCAGATTGAATTGGTTGAGATTGCACAGATAGGGAAATGAAAGCCAGAGCCTCAATAAACTCCCTGACACCCCAAACTTTCCACAAGTTCAGAACACCTCCCCTATAAGTCGGCACAACAGTGTTTCGCTTTTGGCATCCTGTAGGTTGCCAACCTACAGCCCCGGCAATCTGCCGAATACAGCCCCTACAAGCCTGGGAATAGCAATAATTCCACGTTGGCATCCTGTAGGTTGCCAACCTACAGCCCCAACAATCTACCGAATACAGCCCCAGCAAGCCTGGGAATAGCAATAATTGAACCTTAGCATCCTGTAGGTTGCCAACCTACAGCCTCAACAATCTACCGAATACAGCCCCTACAAGCCTGGGAATAGCAATAATTGAACCTTAGCATCCTGTAGGTTGCCAACCTACAGCCCGAACAGTGTGCGGAATGCAGCCACTACAAGCCTGGGAATAGCAGTAATTCAACATTGGCATCCTGTAGGTTGCCGACCTACAGCCCGAGCAATCTGCGGCATACCAGCCATACAAAGTATGGCACAGCAATGATTCCCCCTTGGCATCCTGTAGGTTGCCAACCTACAGCCCCAACAACCTACCGAATACAGCTTCTACAAGCATGGAAATAGCAAGAATTCCACGTAAATCCTGCAGGTTGCCAACCTACAGCCCCAACAATCTACCGAATACAGCCCCTACTACAAGCCTGGGAACAGCAATAATTGAACCTGAGCATCCTGTAGGTTGCCAGCTTACAGCCCGAACAATCTGCGGAATACCAACCCTACAAGCATGGCACTGCAATGTTTCCCCCTTGGCATCCTGTAGGTTGCCAACGTACAGCCCCAACAATGCGCAGACAACAGCCCCTGAAAGGGTAGGAAGAGCAATGATTTCCTCAGCATCTGGCCTCTGTAGCTCAGGCGCGCTGCCCGAATGGCTCCGGCGCAGGAGACTATGGATTGCAACTTGAAGCTTCTCATGAGTTTTGGATCAAACACTCTTGGTATAGTGAACATGATTGGAGAGTTTGTGTCAAGGAACCCAGGGGTCACATGCATAACTGTGGATCATTCCAGGAATACCTCCTTTGAGTGTAGCGCAAACTTCTTTGCACCCAAATTGGATGGTTTCTGATGGCAAGAGCGCAGGTTTACTCGATATCATTTTTTCCCCAAAATCAGCTGAGATTCTAAAGACACGGGTTTCGGTTTCCATTCGTTTTTGCTAACATTTTCCAAAGTTTTAAAGAAGAAATCAGAAATAAAAAGCACAAGTGAATCAGAATCAGAGCTTTAAAGAAAAACAGCACTATGACTTAGGATTGGAGAGGATTTTAGCGTCCACTGTCCCATGGACCCCATGCCGACCAGGAGCAAGCCGCAGCGCGCCGGGCCTTGCGGAAGGCCCAGCCGGGCCTGAAATGTGTGAAATCGTCCGGTTGGTTTGGTTATATACTGAATTTAATAACGGGGCATAGTAGTGAACTTAGTGGTTCCAAAATTGGACATTTTTATCATAATCCAGAATTTCGTTGGATAGTTCTTGACATAAGAATAGGATTGTGATAATACTGCTTGGGGGGGTTCAAATGCTGATGGTTTTTTCAACCAGATTTGGGATGATTGGTTGAGATGACTCAGTTTTGTCACGACTGTCATGGAAACCACCAACCGTTGAATCGTTGGACAATACAATCAACACGATGATATTTGTTGGTGGTTGATTGGTTGGTGAATGGTGATTAAACTCCATCATTCACTGAGGTTTTCAGTGAATCTGGGGATATAGGCGACAGAATGATGGTTGGTTGAGGATTGGTTCAGGGCTTATACTACGAAATATGTTGGGATCAGAATCCAGTATGGGATTAACCAACAAATAATGGATTGGGTTTGTCTGAAAATGGGGAATGCAACCATTTTATAGACATTGTATTGAGGAATATATATAATATAAGATAACATAATCATTAATGTCAGAAACAAGTGGGGACTTGAGGACGGGCCACCGGCAAAAACATTGGTCTTCATAGATGTTGAAGCAACAGGAATTGGGATCTGCCAGCTCAACAGGTTTTCCTCTGTGGGGTGAGAATTGCAGTCAGCAAGCAGATGGTAGTCATTCTTATTTGATTTAGTGTCTCAAACAGTGATTTGATTCTAAGCTTACCTACTAGTATGTTTTTGATGGTTACATCCCATTTTATATTTGCTGATTTCATCATGAATTTTAGTGGAATATCTATAGTGGAATATTGTAATGATTTTGAATGGCATATTTAAGATTATTTTAGTGGAATATAAATGATTTTCAATGGAATATTCATGATTTCAGACTTACATACCCTCTGGTAAACTAACATAACTATGGACAATCACCATTGTTAATAGGTAAATCATCTATAAATGGACCATTTTTCAATGGCAAACTGTTAGTTTACCAGAGGGTACCCATTCTATCCCCATGGAAAATGACGAATTTTGGATGATTTTCCCAGCTAGAAACCTCCATTTATAGGGGATTTTCCATGGCTATGTTCAATAACCTGATGTTAAATATCCTGGGAGATTCCCATCCCAGCAACGCGCTCGAAGGCTCAACTCGACTCGCTGGCCGCGTGGGGCTTTGCTTCCGAGAAGGCGACGGGGCCGTGGCCCGTGGCCGGTCAAACGCCGTGCTGATGCTATGAATCAATGGATTGATGGGATTTTCACCAGCAATCAATAGATGGATTTCTGGGAATTTCTGCAGGAGACCATGGTTTTTTTTTACCTCCAAATATAGAGCTTTCCTGTAGATTTTCCCTTAGACCAAGTCTTGGAATGAAACTTCAGGCGTGGAAGTGGACAAGAAACACCTGGGGCCAAAAACACAGCTGGTGGTTGTATAGATGGGGTGGTATCTGACGCTGGTTTCGTCAGTAAAATTCCAATGTGGGACACCTTCTCATTGCAGAACCATCTAATAGAAGGTGACGCTAGAGGATTTTGGCTGCTTGGCCAAAAAGAGGTACACCAAGCCCAGGGATGTCTTGGCAACCAAGAAGGCTAGCTGCAAAACGGAAGTTTAACAAATTGTGATATTCTCCGGTTTCATAAAACATGGCTAGCTAGGAAATCCCTCATAAATGGAGGTTTCGATGGACATATCATATATAGATTATAGATGGTAGATTTTCCATTGCCATGTTTGATTATTGGAGGAGATCCCATAAACAACTTAAACAAACCCTTCTATCATGATGATGAGACTTCGCAGCTCCTGAGAAGGCCTTCTACTGCTGAGGGTGGGATATGACCGCAACTTTTTGAGGTCAAAATGCACCGTTGACCATCCAAAGCAGAGGGAATTTGCCTTCGTAATGTCTTTAGTTTAAGTTTTGATGCTTGCTACCTGAATGCCCCATTTTCTCAAAATTGAGAACGTTGACACCCACCGCCCGTACATAGTTGCTGATCAACCAGCAGGTTTGTTTAGACTTTCCCTTCTGTCCATGGAAACCTCGATTAGTCTCCCCATGATATTCCCATGATTAACCCATCAACTACATAGTAGCCCCCAAAAGGACAGAATTTGGTGATAATTTGAATGGGGATTATAGGAAATTCTTGTACAATGATGATCCATATATGATAACTTGCTATGATTACGATACAACTTACTTAATTTGACAAAATTTGTCAAATTCCCCTATGCTGATCCATCAATATTAACACCACCAAATATATTGGGATAGTCACAAATAGATAGTGGTTATCATTGAGCCACCATTTATGGGTTTCTACATGGGTCCGATCCCACTATCCCGCTATCCCTAGGAGCTGGCTGTGGCGCCATGTCTCTTGTTGCGTCTACATGGAGATCCAATGCTCACGGGATGTCTGGTGGGACAGCCCAGGGTGGAGATGGGGGATGGGGGTTGGGATGGGGGTTGGGGTTGGGGATGGGGGTTGGGGGTTGTGTCTGATTCTTGCGATTCTTGGTTTACGAGTTATGACTACCCTCTGGTAAACTAGCATAACTATGGAACATCACCATGCTATTAATGGGAAAATCCACTATAAATAGCAATTTTCAATGGCTATGTTAGTTTACCAGAGGGTATGACATGTTTTTTTGGATGATTCTTGGTTGATGATCTGCTGGGTGAAACGCCACCAGGAGCCCTGCCAGTGTGCCAGCATCTGGAACATCCAACTCATCCAGGTTGCTGAAATCGAGGTATCAGCTATGTTGGCTATGGGTTTGTCTCAAAATCTAGGAGAAAACCCTAGAATTCAATGGTTGCTCATCATTTTCCCCTTTCAAACTGGGTGTTTTGGGGGATTTGATCCACTTTTCAGACACATCCATAGCTCCAATTTCAGTCCCTGGGGCGAAATGACCCTCGCACCGAGGCCTATGTGGTCTCTGGCGGTTCCCGTGTACTGGGGAGTGCCAGCGACGTCTATCTGAAGGCGGGAACCGGGTGTACTGATTGACCCATGGTTCATCATCATTTTCCCTTTCTAAAATGGCAATGGTTGGGGTATTTTCACCTCTGTTCCAACAAATACATTTTGGGTGGCCAATCTGTTTGGAAGTTCCTGGGAAATTTCGCCAGTTTCTTGGAACGAAGATGAGCGGATGGCAGCAGTTTTGAATTGAAGGTAGACATAGGCTTGCTTTGATGCCTTCAACATTTTCAGCCCCCGAGAGGCTCTTGGTAAATATATCCATGAGTTGTTTACATCCACGGGTTTTTGCTGCTGGGGTGCAGCTGTCCACATGTGAAATCCCACTATTACGTCTGGTGGAATCCTCATGTTGGTCAACCCCCCTGCTGGTTAAACCCTCTCATCTATTGGTTAACTACCCCTTTTCTTTGGCAAAACTTGGGTTTTGTTGTGGAAATCCTCATTCTTCAGGTACCCTCTGGTAGTCAAACATGGCTGGAAAATCCACCATTTAGTTTGATATCTTTCCAATTTAACTGCCAAATTAAGTCGATGCTTCTCCAGTTCATCACCTTTCCGCCAGCCCAATGCTCTATGAATTTTCTGTCTTTGCAGGTAAAAAACCCATGGTTTCCTGCCAAAATTCCCATAAATCCATTGATTCTCGGCGAGATCCCATAAATTCCATTGGTTTTCTTGGTGGAAAATCCCATAGATCCATGGATTCTTGGTGGATTTATCCCAGAACTCCGCCATGAAAGTCCAGCCCATGCTTTTTCACCAGGGCCTGGGCATTCTGCCGCAGCATTGTCAGATCTCCGTGGGATTCTCATGGGGAATTTCCATGGGATTTCAGGGAGGATTTGACCCAAAATGGGATCATCCCACGAAACGAACCTACGTGGTGAATATGCTGCCATTGCTGTAATGCATTCATAGATGGGAGAAGGCCGCTGATTTCATGGCATTTTGGATGGCAGCTGAATATGAGATTTCATGGGATCTAAGGGGATTTAAGGGGATGTTAATGTGGTGAAGCCAATGATAATCATAATTGCAACTAGAATTTCACAATGAATATTTATACAATAGTGATATTATTGGTTCATAGTGAATATCATGGTAAACTATCACAGGGTTCCCCTTTAATGGGACTTAATAGGATACATAACCAAGAAACATGGTTGACATGGTGATCTAATCAGAAACCATCCCCGATGACTTTCCATGAATGGCTGGTAAAAACCATCCCCACATGGTCTTTGGCGTTGAGATGTGCGTTTCTTATCTCGGATCGAACTTCAGAACCTTCTCACCCCGTTTTTTGGGTTGAAGGCACCCAGTTGGGGGATGACTCTACAAACCTCTGAAATTACCATATGACTGGGGGCCAGAATCATCCACCAGCTATGACTTCTTCAGTGCTTCAAGTCCCATCTCTGTTGGTCTTCCCTACATTGGGTTTCTATCATCTTTACGTTTGTTGGTGAATTTCGCGATTCTTATTGGTTGCTCCTACCTTCCACCTCTTGGAAACAATGTAAAGCCAGATCTGTCGTTTTTTGTTCCTACTTTTTCTCCAAGTAATTCCCCAACAGCGGAAGCTTGGGGTCTTCAGCTATAGTAAAGGTCTCGGAGCAGGTCGGAGCAGCCAAAATACTGATTGGCCGGTTCCCAGGTTCCCAG